>JAOEGS010023541.1:0-12495 GCA_025447755.1 Corythornis vintsioides | reverse complement strand
AAACCACAACTCTCCTCTGATAATATGCTTTAAATTCAATAGTTTGCTACATTTCTTCTCCATTCTTTGCTACTCTTTAAAAACACATTTAAATTATAAACAAGAAAAAGGAAAGACTCAACTTTTTAGTTATCCCTGTACTGTTTGCCTGGAGTTGTGCTGTCAAACTCAGATAAATTATCACATCTGACAACTTCAAGTGAAGGGTTATGATTGACTAAGGGGAAATAAAAGTTAGTAGAGAAGTTTATTTGCAGAACAATCGTTTTTCTCCATTACCTTACAGGAAGGTGTCAGGAGACAGAGTGCACACAAGACACTGAAGAGTATGGAAAAGGCCTCAAAATGTTTACTTCTAGACAGCTGAAATATTTCCCAGGGGCCTACCTGAGCTGCAGCACCCTTTTATCCCAGTGGACTGTGATGTTAAAGGCAGAAGCCAGTCCCTAATATACATTTAAGTGCTCTTCATCACTTTTCACAGCAGAGAAATCCTCTTCTTTTTGTTTGTTTGCTTGTTTGTTTGTTTGTTTGTTTAGTTTTGGTTTGGTTTCATTTTTTTTATATGTGTGGTTTTGTTTGTTTTGGATTTTTAACAGTATGCAAATACTTCTTCATTTCAGCACACAGCATGGGCAATAAAATAGAAGTGTGATGTTCAAGTTAAGGAGATGCTTGATACATTTCTCTGGAAGCAATGTCTTCCTTAATGTTTTAAAACAACCAACACAAATGCACTTTTTTAACTGATCTTTATACTTCCTGAAGGGTGTATATATTTTTATTTTTGTTAAAAACCATTTTAAGATTTTCCAGTAATTATTTGTAATTTATATAAACATTAATGTTCAAAATCTGTTCCTCATGTTCAATGCATCTGCTTAGAACTTTCTTTAGAGCAAGTCTGTAAATTGGTGTGATTTCCTGCTCTGTCCATTCAACATGACAAGAAACAGCTACTTTTACCAGACACTCTGCTTTGTAACTGAAAAAAAAAGTTCCTACTTTGAGAAGCAGTCAAGAATTCTGTCTTCTTTTGAGGTTATTTATAACATCATTTATTTTTCAATCAAATCCAGGCACTCAGTTAGAGTAAGGCTCTACTTTGTGGAAAGGCTTATGAAGCAGAAGTACATCCTATATCCTAAAAAATTTTCCTGATCCAATGCTCCAGCCACATTTTGATTTATGTTTCTACTTTGGAAGGGCCCTAACATCAAGCACGTGGAGGAGTGCTTTAAGGACAACCAAGCTAAGGTAAGAGCCAAGAATAAGCATAAGGAACAACAGAGAGGTGGGGAAGACAGGCAAAACAAAAATAGAAGCACATGTTAAGAGAAAACATCTGTGAGAAGTAAGATGGTTGGGTTTTATTTTCAATTTAATTGAAAATTACCAGAAATAACCAATGGACAATGTTTCAACTAACAAAAATAGCTATTAATGAAAGGCATTCTTTTTCTGTAAGCTTCATCACAAGTTCCTACAAATACTTGGCCTTCATTTAACATAATTCACATTTCTATTTTCTAGGGTCTTGGCAGATCCATGAGAGTACAACATGGAAGCTTTACTCATTCACAAGACCTTTTGCAAAACAAGTGACATCGGAGACACCCCAGTCAGAGACATCCAATTCAATAAATGCAGCATGCTCCATTATTTGATGTACTCCTCTCTGAAATAGATAAAGCCTTGATTCTCTACCACTATAAATAAATAAAATCCCAAGACACTTCCAGCAGAAGAAGCTTGTGTTGATAATGTCTCACTTCTGCTTACCTGTGTAAGAGAAAAACAAATTCAAGCCGGATCCGGTTGTGGAAATAAGGTCTGTTAGAATGATGAGAAAAAGAGTTCAACATACAAAAGACTATTCACAGAGCCTTGTTATCAAAAGGAGTATGAATGTCATCTATAAAACATCACGGTGCAGAGTACAGTATCAGGAGGGTGATCTGCAGTTTCTTTCTGCCCAAGCAGGTAGCCAAATCAATAGGTTAGGGATGTGTTTGTTTCGCTCTCAAATAGTTTCACATGAAGTGGAATTTGTGTAAGGGAAGATACAGAATGTGCCCCACAGTCTTTTACATCAGAATGCTGCAGCCTTCTGGCTTCCAAATTATTGCACCTCAAAAAAATATGAATTTTGCTACAGCAAAATATATCCTTTTACACAATTTCACCTCCAATGCAATATAACACAATTTGCTTTGGTAAGGCTTGCACTTCTTTGGGGATTTCTGGAGCTGGATGGTTAAAACATTTTTCTTCATATCACAAGATAGCTGAACCAGAAACTTCAGAGCAGTTGGACTAGATGATCTTCTAGGTCCCTTCCAACCCCTGACATTCTGTGATTCTATGACATACAACCTGTTCTTGTCCCCTTTTATTTGTGAGAGTCTGCCTTTGCCATTTGACCATGGGAGAGGATGCAGGAGCCTGGAGGGACCCAGGCACCTTCCTCTTTATTAGGGTAAAGCATTTAGGCACTAAAAAAGGCACAATGTGACATCTCAGATTTTTTTTTCCTTTTTGGTTAGGTAAGCTTGGCACATCCAGCCAGCTGGCTTGTGTGGATCCCTTAGGCACGTATCCTTCTGTTTCCATGGATTACACAGAGAACATGAGACTGCAAACACTACTGTATTCTACCTTATTGATGGCTGAATGACACCAGCATGCAAGATTTAAGAGTATGAGAAGAAAATGTGACAGATGTTAGTCAACTTGCTTCACACTCTAATGGAAGGTCCTCAGATGACCAAGAGTGTAGCCTAATTTAAAGATTTCTAGATGCTGATGGTAGAGATAATATAAGGTTTTGGTTTATTGGAAGCTCGTGCTTACATAAATCTGTCTGGGAATCTTTCAGTTCAGTGAAAGTTAATGTATGGAACACATCTTTATTCTATTTAACATTCTAGCTTTTACTTTTGGTACATATATACATAGCCTGTAAATTCAGTACATGTTTTTTAGTGCATCAATGTTCAGATGACTAGAGACCAAGATATTCTGATCTCAATATAAACTTTTCATTGCTTTGTCACCACAAACTCTTTAGTCTAAAAAGCAGACACGGAACACAGTGCCACTTGAAGCTTTTTTCCCTCATGTCCCATTTCCTCAAACCACACAGAAAAGTCATAAAAAATTGAAAAGTAGAACTATTAATGAGCCTCAGCCATCATGACTGTTTTTCTTTTTTTTTCTGTGCATCAAAGAAGCATTCTTTCTTTCTTTTTCTTTCTTTCTCTTTCTTTCTTTCTTTCTTTCTTTCTTTCTTTCTTTCTTTCTTTCTTTCTTTCTTTCTTTCTTTCTTTCTCTTTTTTTTTTTTTCCAGTGTAGCACAGCTCTTTAAGGCATCTAATTATAAAAAATGTTGGCTCCAGTCAAGGAAAGTGAAATGTTTAGCCCAACCCCAAGTCAAAATGTGTTGAAAAATCCCTGTTAAGAATGTAGTCTAACACTTTGTTCCTTGACCATGCTTGCTTTCTGAATACTCTGCTCATCATGTTGTACTTTGCAGTGAGAATTCCCAGGAGATGGCTGCTGAAACTGATGAGCAGCTAAAATGAGCATTAAAGGTAACTTATTAACACTGTAGTTGAAATGATTTGTAAAAAACCGGAATAAAAAAAAAAAGGTAGTTAACTTCGAGATTATTGAAAGAGCAAAGGCAGCATAATGAGCACTACAGATTATTCAAAATAGGGGGATTTAGTTTTGTTCATAAAACAGTATGATTACCTTTTGAATGTCTTCTTTTTACAGTTTTGTTTGTGAGTAAGCCCATGAACAGCTGTTTAACACAACACATTGAGCAAAGAGCCCATGAGTGACCTGGTACAACCTCTTTCCAGCTACGACTCATATCTACTCTGCAGTTAGAAACTCACACTACTCTGCAGTTAATGAACGGATTGTTTTCTTGAGATGTGCTAGAGTGCATTGCAAATTAAACACAAAGCCTATTACTGTGTTATTTCACATGTGTTTGATTCTTACTTCCATATAAATGCTTAAACTTGTGGATGTTCCAACTTTATCCCTACAGATATCTTGCCTTTGAATGTTGACTTGGTTTAGCACATGGGCAATTTGTAGCTGCAAGTTTACCCTTCAGTCCGCACCATTACTCAGACAACTCTCTAAATTAGAGTCAGGCATGGTTTCCACAAAGTGGTTTCTGGGAAAAGGAGAATATTGCCTAATATTAATTTTGGTTTCTATGAGTCGACATTCTTTGTATGATTTCAATGTAAAAATGTAGAAAGCAAAGCTTTGCTTCAGCATTTCAGAACACAGCCTCATGCCTCTTGTGCACTGCTGCTTAATTGCCAAATCTGCAGTAACCCTTCTTTGCTGTCTATAGTCAGTATGTGTCTTCCTACTACACACTAATGACAGAGTTACAACTAATTAGGTTCTAGCATTTCTTGGGGGAAGTACACATTGTTTTACCTCATTGAAATCTTGAAATATTCAGGGAAAGGTCTTATAGCAAATTCTGGAAGGAATCCTTTCTCCTTTGTGGACCCTTGTAGAAACAATCTTAGTCAATGCATTTAGCTGGTGAATTTAGCTGGTGCATTTTGGACACAAAGGATGTCTGAGAGAATGGTTTGGTGTAGTTTTGAAGCAAATCCCATTTCCATTTGTCATCTTTTTGTAATTCCTCACTGATTTAGGTGCACAGAAACTAGATCTACTTGGAAAAAACTCAACTGGAAGCTCTTCAAACATCACTGTAATACTTAAATGGAGGCATTAAATCCTGAACCACTAGGTTAGATACATATAATTCCAGCATAATTTTTTTTCTTCAGAACATTTTGAACAACACATATAGTAAAAGCATCTGGGCTGTGGATGAGGCTACATTTAATCCGAATTAGATTTCCTGTCAGGGAGCAGCAAAGGAGGCTTCCCATAAGGGAAGCCAAGATGGGGATGACAGCAGAGTAGGTAGAGGAACCATCCTCAGGGATAAGATGGGCAAAGCAATGCAGCTGAACAAGAAGAGCTCAGCTGCACCAGGCTCAGCTGACAACAATCACCACAGTGTCTGTAGTGATGTAGGAGAGCTGAGATATGCCTTAAGCCAGGATGTCATGTCAGCAAGACAAGGTCTGGATCAGGATCAGGAAATCACAGTGGATCAGCATCAAGATCAGGATCATGCTGGGCATAGGTGTACCTACTGCGTACCTCATCAAGGAGCAAGGGCCTGAGCTGAAATTCAGCTCCTGAGCATAGGCTGCAGGCCCCAGACCAGGGTTCTCACGGCTCTTTCTCACAGCATAGAGGGTTTCACAGCAGGCTAGTCCAAGGTTACACTGCTGCCCTGTATCAGAGGTGATCCCAAACACTAGATGATAAACCCTGTTTAGTGAGGAAAGATGTTGCAGATCTTGCTGGTGCACTTATGGCCAATTTAACTTAGGATTTGCAGGTTCTTCCAAAAAGGGACTCTATGAGCTTTACAAACTAGGCAGTAGCTGGGGTTAGTGAACTGTGAGATAAGAGATGCAAAGATGATTTCTAGGTAATTTTATGTTCTGTCCCTCTGTCCTGGTTTCTGTTGGATAGGGTTAATTTTCATGCTGCGGTGGAAAGAACAGAGAGGATAATTGCAGAATGAATTCTAGTTTTACAGCACAAATAAAGCTGATGAATATGAGAGCTGTTCTATTTGTATTATTTGCATGTGCCATTATTATATTCACTGCTGTCAGGATGTAACAACAAATTCAATCCTCTAAAAGAAGTCAGTTTACTTTTAGTCTATTTATAATATAGGTAAGGGCTTTTGATGTGTACCAATTTCTGCCACAACAGTGGACATGAGCCAGCAGTGTGCACTTGCAGCCAAGAAGGCCAATGGCATCCTGGGCTGCATCAAGAGAAGTGTGGCCAGCAGATGGAGAGAAGTGATTCTGCCCCTCTACTCTGCTCTGGTCAGACCTCACGTGGAGTATTGCATCCAGTTCTGGAGCCCTCAGCACAGGAAAGACATGGAGCTGATGGAGCTGGTCCAGAGGAAGGCAACAAAGATGCTCATGGGGCTGAAACACCTCTGCTATGAGGACAGGCTGAAGGAGCTGGGGTTGTTCATCCTGGAGAAGAGAAGGCTCTAGGGAGACCTTAGAGCACCTTCCAAAACCTGAAGGGGCTACAGGAAGACTGGAGAGGGGCTGTGAAAGGACGAGGGGTAATGGGTTTAAATTAGAGAAGAATAGGTTTAGACTGGATATCAGGAAGAAGTTCTTGACCTTGAGGGTGGTGGATCAGTGGAACAAACTCCCCAGGGAAGTGGCCCAATCTCTGGAGATATTCCAGGTGAGGTTGGCCAAGTCTCTGAGCAGCCTGGTCTAGTTAAGGGTGTCCCTGCTCACTGCAGGGGTCTGCACTAGATGACCTTCAGAGGTCCCTTCCAGCTAGGGCTAGGACATTCTAGGACTCTAGGATTCTATAAACAGGACCTTTTGCAACAGAGCCTCCAGCTGTCCATCCTCTCAGTGAAAGGTGTCTGTGGTTGCTCAATAGAGCTCAACAATTATTTGGTAACATGACAGCTCCCTCAGAAGCCTCCTCACCTTCTTCCTGTGTTAGTACTTATCTCGGAGTCATTGATGCATGATCTGTTTCTTATGTATGGGAAGCCAATTCCTTCTAGCCCATGACAGGGGTAATCTGCCAATAGTGGAGCGTGATTTCCCCTGCCATGCAAAGGCCGACACGACAGCAACATCCCACTTAGTAGCACTGCAAGGATTGGGAAAAAAATATTCTGGTTTTGCAGTTATTTGTCCTGACCTACTGTTGTCCTCTGGGCATGTGTGTGTGAGAGACTGTGTGTGATTTTAATTTGCTCACAAACAGCTCAATTTGTGCTGAAGACTTGATCTATGAAACAGGTTCCTGAATTAGACCAGGCAAAGAAGGAGCACAGTTGTGAAATCCTGCTTTTGCTCCATTGGATTAATGATAGGCAAGTAATTCCTAGTCTATTTTTTAGTCATTTGGCAGAGCTAATATGATAGTATAGATTATGTTAATCTGTAATTATTACATTAATATAAACTACAGTTTGTGAAATGTAGTGAAAAAAACTCAATGTGTTAAACAAAGGTGCTAAAGTGCTCCAGGAATTTGAGGTTTCAACTATTGCCTTATTTACTTGTCATAGTACTCTCAGGTTAGGCCTGAAGAACAAAAGTAATACGATAGACTTACATGGATCACAAAGGGTAGCAATGTCCATAATATAACCAAACCCCCACACTAAATATACAATGTCCCATGATTAATGTAAAAAAGTTTCTTATCAGAGAAGGAATTACAGAGTAATTACTAAATTGTTTTGTCTCCAGAATCCAAACAGTTTTTGTTTAGATTGCTCATTTATTGAGAAAATCCAAGTAAATGTTTGCTAATTCATTAATACTATATTATATTATTTTGCAACATACTGTTAGTTTAGATATTGAGTACACTGTACATGCATGAGGCAAAGCTGCATTTCTGCTGGAAGAACAAATCAGACACTACATTTTCAGAATCATTCCTAAGCATCAAAATCATAAAGGGCAAAGTTGAAGTGCTTATTAAACTATTATTATTTAATTTATACCTAAAGTAATACTTTAAAGCTAAAAGTTTATTTTATAGTGCCCCATCTTTCTCTCCTGAAAATAATTCTTCTGTGTGAATAGCTTGACATAGGAGAAAACAGCCAGTTCACCAGCACCAGTACTGACTCTGCTTTCCTTATTTGAGATGAAGTAAGTCACTGAGGCTTAAGCAAGCCTGCCTGTGCTCTCAGGACTCCAAAGGATGAAATATGCTATTTGGCCGGAGTAGCCCCTGGCACTTACAGTCTTTACAATCAACAAAGGCTGCTGCTGCCAAAAAGATTACTTTCTGTAGCCTTGCTAAAGCCTTGGAGACTGTGTAGAGCAATCTGCATCCTGCAGTACACACACAAGTCGTGACTACAATAATCCAGAGAAACCCTCTAGCACTCATGATGTAGAGAAATCTTGTTTCAACCTCATCTGCAACCAGAATGCAATTATCATCTTCACTCTCAGCTGCCCTGTCTCTGATAGAGAGTGCCAGGGACCAGAAGTGCACATCTGAAGCAGCTTCAGGCCAACGTGCAAAATTTTCTCCTACAGAAAATCCCTGTAATGCGAAGTTAGTGACTGCTGAACTTCCTGCTTGGAGCGATATTCTCTGTGTTTCTTCTGGAAATAATTATTTCCTCCCTTTTGAACCTCTAAAGCCTCCATAATGCACTAATCACCACAGCTAGTAAGTGATAGGGACAGATGGTCTCAGATGCTATGACCCTAATGAGTAATAAACTCAAGGGTATTGGTGAGAAGGTCTTCTTATATGTAAGGCTTAAAAAGTGATCATTTACCACTGCATTTGTTGCTCTAGTTCCTATAGTTTCCAGAGGATTCAAAATGGAAATTCCTATTTTAAAATGCCTTTTTTAAGCAGTAAATTTGACCTTGTCATAATTTAAGAATTGCCTTGTGATTCCAGAAACTACAGTATTCGTGGAGACTCTGTACAGCACAGTCTTCCAAGCACATCCATTTGCACAATTGGAGCTTTTCTGAGCTGCCACTGAAGGGAAAGATTAGAACAGCCATGTGGATGGTATCAGAAAGATCTGGCGTGCTTTGCTAAGGTACTGAGGCTTTAATTTTGTGCTTATTGCTCCGGGGCCGTATTTTTGGTTGCTCAGTGAGCTGCCTGGATTTTGCCTTGCTACACATACACTTCGCTCACAGATTCATAGGAGTCATTTTGCAAAAAAGTCCTGCCCACCAAAAAGCTATCAGACTCTTGTTGCAATTTAGAAGTGACTTTATGTCCTTGAGGTTACAGTTTTATTTAGGATGCATCCATATCAGAAGATTTCAAAGTAGCTTAAAAGTAAAAAAGCAACCAAACAAACAAACAAAAAAAGCCAAACAAACAAAAAAATATAATTTGTGAGGACCATCAAATCAGAGAAACACTTTGAAAGAAAAGGAAATATTTTAACACTTCTGCCATCATCCTAACTTCTCAAATCTACAGGCAGAAGGTATGCAAGTATATCTAATGCATGCTTTTGGGTTATGACAAAGCTTCAGAAAGATGCTGTAAAATCAGCCATAACAAGATAAAGTTCCATGGTGGGTATGGCTCTAGGCAAAGTAGTCACCTGCCTTTTGAGGAAAGCCATGGTGAAGGAAAATGGTCACTGTGTGGGAAGTGGGGAGGAGAAGTCTACCTATTTTGCCTGTGCTCAGCCCTAAAATGCCAGGCTGGCTGCTGCTGCTATACCTGAAGTACCAGGCTAACAATGAGATGGGGATCCTGGCTCCTCCTAGTTGTAGCTGCCACTCCTCCACTTCCTGCTCTACAGCATCTCTATAAGTAGTAAGCCCAAGTCTGCAGGACTCCTTCTTAATGGAATTGGTATTGGTCTGTCATCCTTCAGCAACAAAAAATTGATTTTGTGTCTATTGCCTATGCCTTGAAGCAGCTCTGCTTAAGCCTGTCACAGTTGGAGCCTAATGACAGAGATCAGTTAGAATTTGGAAGCTAATTTATAAATAAAATATCAACTATACAAATCAATGTAATGCTTCTCTATGAAGCAGTTCAGATTGCCCTGAGACAATCTCAAAGGAAATGAAATTGTTACATTACCTGTAGTGCACACTGTAATGTCCTTTGGCCACAGATGTATATCTCTCCATGATCAGAGTTTTCTGGAGGAAAATTCATCTTACTAAGGGTTGTGAACCTTTCAGAGCTTCTTTAATCAAACTCTCTGTATTTCATACTTCTATGCAAACCATCACCAGCAATGGTGTTGTGAAACAGAAAAAATCAAGCAGAGGACATGAGAAATGGGAGTATTGCCCTAAAGACTTAGAAGGAGCAGGTTGGTACAGAGTGATGAAAAATCAGAAGCTGAGGGTTTGTAACTACTACAGTGACACCTTATAAAAAAAAAACATGGAGAGGAGCTGCTCCACAGCTGGCCTGAGTGGTAGATCTTGGCATACAGGGATTTTCTTGAGGTTTTCCTTAGGTAGGTGACAGTGAACTTATGCTGACACTTTAGGTGGTAACAAGCATCGGCAAGTTTATTGTTTCCTGCCACCCCTTATATAGCCTAAATAACCAACAAACACACCCCCCCGCCCCCCCATTGGTCCACATTAGCTGTTCACACACCATCTTCCCTATTCTCCTGGTTAGTGCCAGCTGGACAAGCTTCTCCTTACTTTCCTAACTTAACTTCTTTAATCTTGTTTACCCATTCCATGCAAGGACACAACTCCCTTTTGTTGAGGCAGGCCCCTCGCTTGCCTACGGGTAGGGAGATGTTGGGGGAGCAGAGAGACCCACCAGAAGCTGGAAGATCTCGTTGGAGAGGCTGGCGAGGGCAATGCTGTCAGGGCAATGCTGACCACTCTCATGCCTATAAAAAGTGGCCTGGGGCATGGCAGCAGCAGAGTCAGTCAAAGCATGGTGCAGCAGTTTGCATGGAAGTGTGGGCAAGAAGGGTGCTGAAGCTCTGCCAGCTCAAGAGGTATGTTCAGTTGGAGGACATCAGCCTCTCAGAAGGTGCTTAGCTGTGGTGTTCCCCTGTCAGAGAGCCATGTTCTCTACACTCACCAGAATGGAAGCAGCAACACAGAAAGAGCTCCCATTAAATCATGCTGCCATCCAGGTCTCAGGCTGCAAGGTGTGCCAGAGCCTTCCACTAGTACTGAGAACAGCTGTGTATAGAATGACCAGGTGGATGATCTGGTCAGCCTGGCAAGAGAGCTACCAGAGCAAGTAAAAAAGTTACGGAGCATCAGGGAGGCTGAGCCAGAGATGGACTGGTGGAGCCAAGCTCTTCCTCTCTGAGACAGAAACAGAAGCACCCATCAGAAAATACCCAGGATAAGGGTACCCTGATTCCTCTCCCTAGCAGGCTGAAGGCAGGAGCCTCAATGAAGTGAATGGAGGTGAGTCCATATTCAGGGTGGCAGGTGAACTCCCTCTGTGCCCATCTTGCTCCCTCAGGTTCCTCAGTACAACCTGTATGAGGCTCTGGATGTGGAAGGCCAGTCAATGGAGGATGTGGATGACAGTCCACTTACATCAGAGGTGTCTCTGAGGTCAGAAAGGCTACCTCCTGTATCATGACCACATGATAACCATCAATGCATTACAGTTGTAGGTGACTCCCTTCTGAGAGGAACGGAGAGTCCAATCGCCCAGACAGACTCTCCTCGTAGGGAAGTCTGCTGCTTCCCTGGGGCTTAGGACATTACTAGGAAAATTCCTAGTTTGGTACAGCTCCCCAGCCTATTCTTACCTGTAACTGTTCTTCCATGAGGGTGGAGACAAAGCTGCACCCCTGGGTGTATGAGTGATCAAAAAAGACTTCAGGGGCTTGGAAGCTGGTGGGGGGAATCTGGAACACAGGTTATTTTTTCCCCTCCTTACAGTTGCAGGCAGTGACACTGGAAGGAACAGATGGATGCAGACTATTAATACAATAGCTTGTGCCACTGCCACAATTCGGGGGTTTTTCAATAATGAAATGTCCTACATGGCAACCAGGCTTGCTGGTGTCAGAGGGGATTCACCTTCCTTCAAACAGGCAGAAGGGCTTTGCTCAATAGTTTGCAGGGCTCATTGACTGGCTTTAAACTGAACTTGAAGGGGCAGGGGGATAATATCAGACTGTGACAAGATGTGGGAAGACATGCCATGGTTAAAGGGACAGTGTGCTAGCAAGGGTCCTCTGTTGCTCTGAGGTGTGCTGAGGACACTGCAGTACACTTCAAGTCTTATGGAAAGGGGCTGGGGGGCTTCTGAGGTAATAGGAGCCAAAAGGGAAGCATCAATGAAATACCCCAAAGGTATTAATGGGAGTGCCATAGTAGGGCTTCTTGCAAACACTATACCCTTTATCTCAGCACTTCTTTCAAACACCCAGGTGCTGGGATAGGTGTATAAAGCTTATGAATAGGTTTAATTCATACTGCCTGGCTCAGCTACACTGTATATATCAAGAGAGAGTAAGAATATGCAGAAGTGATTTAAAAAAAGAATAAAAATTGTGCCTAGAAACATATTTTTTTTTTAAATCTAAACAAGTAAGAAACATTTTTAAAGACTAGGGAGCCACAGCAGGTTTTGGAAAATTGGAATAAAATGAGGTTACAACAAAGGATATTTCCAGGAGAAAGACAGAGAAAATAATTCAAGTCTGCAATTAACTTTAATTATTGTTTTTAAGAAAGGCTGAAAGCAGTAAAAGAACTGATAAAATATTAAAAGTAAAACAAAGATGTCTGGGGTTTTGCTTGATTTTCTTGTTCTTTTGCAAAGCTTTGTAATTTCTTATTGTATTTACATACACACATATATCACATGTTAATGTACTATATATCATATATGATGTATATA
>JAOEGS010023539.1:8064-23910 GCA_025447755.1 Corythornis vintsioides | reverse complement strand
GTAGATTTAGACTGGATATCAGGAAGAAGTACTTTACCTTGAGGGTGGTGGATCAGTGGAATAGGGTCCCCAGGGAGGTGGTTGGGGCACATTCCTTTTCTCCTTTGAGGTGGGATTTGGGGTTGAGTGTGTTTATGGTCTAGTGGACATCCCTGCACCTAAACCATGACAATATCATACAGATTGGATGTTTTCACTGGATACCTCCTTGAGTTAGGAATGGTATCTGAAATAAATCAGTACGGAATCTCTAAACATTCCTGCTGAATGTTGCAGACCTGCTGATACATGTGAAAGTTCACAATTACCTGTTCCACAGACCACAGGTCATCTTATCATCTTATCCACTGAAGCAGCTCCATGCTGACACACAGAGACAGCAGGAATTTACAATGCCCAGGGTGTTTGGTATTTCAGATGATGACTGGTAAATTCCAGTTGGGTTTCTGCAATTCTCACTGCGTCATTTGCAGACATTTCTGAACAGTAGGTAGCAGCAGGCATGGACAGCTCATGTGTACTATAAAAATTGTTTGCCATAAGCATCAATGCTTTACATTTCTGCTCTGTTCTTCCTCATGGGTTTGTACATCCATAGTTTCCAAACAACTTAATTTCATTCCTTGAGAGACAAAAAAAATCTGCTTGTTTGGTCTTTGAGCACCTTTGTTTTTCTTAAAACCCCCTTGACACTATGTACCACTCTGTTCTGCATAACCCTCTTCTTTTTGTCCTCTCTCTATTCCCTTTTATACTCCCTGCTTTCCTCAGGATTCTCCTGCCACCATACCATTTACAATACTAAGTTGTCTTACAAAAACTACACTTCCTTGGATCGTTTATTTTCATATTTATACTAAAAGACAAGAAACGTTTCTCCTGCAAAGATGTTAATAAAGTAAAAATTCATAGCATTTCTATATATAGGCTCTAATCTAAATAATACTATCATCACTGCTGGGTTCAGCTGCTATGTAATGACAAGACACCAATAAAATATACATGTGATGTATCGCCATCCTTAAAAACACATATAAAAGAAGTATATACCAATGAGACCAATTATTTTTAACTTCATATAAGGAAATGTGCCAAAGCCAGCAAGAACTCATTATGACTGTATTGATCCCACATTTAAGGCTATTCTAGTTGCAGCATCGGAGATTTCAGACAGAACTCTCATACAACTCCTCCTCACAACAGCAATGCCCCTCCCTAATTAGAGCTATACAGTCTCCTGGTCTATCAGACTGTTCTGAAAATATCATTAATTGAGACTCCACAGTCAGGGAACCTATTGAACCTGCCTTGGGTTTATAACTGAAGGAAATGGTTTACTTCACAATATGGGGTCCAAAGTAAATGGATAAAAAAAAAAAAATAAATCTTTTACTCTAGGCTGCTAAAACAACTGGAAGCAAACACAAGGGAAAAAAACCTGTGAGATGTGGCATAAAAGTCTCTATCATTTTTGGGGTGTTTTTTCCAGAATGGCTAGTGCTTCATTGACAGAACTGAACTTGCTAACCAGGAATTACTGAAAGATCTCCCAGTACTGAGTGGCTAATGAAGTGGGAGAAGAAATGCAGCACTGATTAATGCAAAGCAGTATGCATGGTGAAGAGTGACCCTTATTCTATGTTCCAAATAGCAATTTCTCATGTCAGCTGTTACCACCAAGTCAAGTATTTTCCTATGTCATGACAAACATTCTTTGAAAGATGAAGCTTACTCCCCAACCATCAAAAAGACCACAAAGGGAAGAGAAACTATAATTTGGTACGTCATAAAGCTGTGGTGTACTCATTCTTGCGTGAAGCTCTGGTCACTTCAAGAATGAGATTTTACAACTACAAAGTATACAGGCAAGGTGGTCAGACTAGTCAGAATCAGGAGACAATTTCTGCTATAGAATAGAGCAATTTGGTTTCCTTAGCTTAGGAAAGTGATTACTGTGAACATGATAGAGGTCTAGAAAAATGTAAATCACATGGAGCAGGTGGCGATGGAATTATTAGTCATTATTTTTCATGAGACAAGAGCTACAGGGCACTAAATGAAATCATCAGGCAGTAGGTCAAAGACAAATGAAAGAAAGCATTTTCACATGCAGTGCCTAATTGCATTGCAGGACATAACATCCTGTTTTGTTTGAAATGCCCAAAGCATAAATAAATTCCAAAATCTATGAGATGGATTCATAGAAGAAAGGTCTGTCAAGGGCAGCTGGATGAGGTGATGTAGATACAATCTTATGTCTGAAAGTGTCTAAATCATAAATTGCTGGAAACTGAAGGAGTATCTTGGAAAAGAAGTATGAATCCAAGTTTGCCCTGGTTTTATGGCTTTTTCTTTACTATCTACCATTGGGTTTGGTAGAGATATATCAGATAGGGTACATGGACCTTTGTTCTGATATAACACAGTTGTTCATTTGATCAGAATTACTATTTACAAATGCTAGTCAGAAATGGGAAATTATATTAGAATAATTTCTTGTTTCAATGAGACTATCAAACATGCAGAAGGAAGACTCTTCCCTCAAATAAAATCTACATATCATGAATAATATTAAAAAAGCTGGAGAAGTGGAGACATGAGAGTAATAGAAATCTATACAAATGAGGGGAAAAAACAACAAGGAAGTAGATATGAGGCTAAAATCAATATTCAAATGAAGTTGTATATTTTTCCATTGTTTCTGGCAAGATTAGGATTTCATGTGGAGGATTACATTTTGTGAGGAGTCAATATGGTAAAATGATGACAATATCAGATCTGTAATTTCTCTCCCTAACCAGAAGTAGGAGGAAAAATTTGATTACTTTTTTTTTTTCCAAAATTGACTGAAGTCAGGATTTGATAGATAAATCATTTGAACTGAGGAAATGCACAGAAGTGATAAGGTGAATTAAAAATTGGAACTCCCATGTATACCCAGTCAGTTTTTTTCACACTGTTTGTAAAGGCAATGCTTAGGAATTTAAGACAGACTTAATCCAAAGTACTACCTTATCCATCAGTATTTAACTTACCTTTCAGCTCACATTCCAGCAAACACCAAATATGTATTATGAAATTGACAAGAGATCTGATTTCCATTATGATAAGTAATGATAATTACTATAACCACCTTGACAGATAGGTACTGTAAGAAATTAGTATTACTAGAAATCTCCTCAGCTAAAATAATAAACTATTTTACTTCAGTGCCTCTCTAATAGATTTAAATAGTACTCAAATAATACATGCCTAGAAAAGATTTTAATATTTATCTTAATTCACAGGACACCTAGGTTTAATTATTTCTGATTATTCAGGTTCATATTTGAGAGTCTATATCCCCACTGAGCCTTGCAACTACACTAAGCTGTTCTTTGAAGAGCATGATGATTTATCCATTTTGTTATTATGCAAATTACTGAAACTTAAATCACATTATCATGTATGAAGATCTAAGTAGTCTCTTGATGCAATACAATGTCCATTTAATTGGCCTCGATACAAAGGAAAGTTTTGCTTCCATTTAATGTCTGTGTTTCTTTAAATCCTTTCAGAGTCTAAAACTTATGAGCAGGTGGCAGATATTTTATTTCAGCATATTTGAACTGAAATGTTTCAGCATATTTCCTTGGTAGGGGAGTCATTTATACATTTTTAGAGGGAATCCTAGTAGATTCCATTTGCCTCTTTTTGTGGGGTTTTCCTTCCCCCATAGACCTGTAACCCCGGTGTCAGTGCCCAGAGAGAAGGGGTGTAGGTATATTTGAAAGATGTGTTGGAAAAGGAAGAATTTATCCTCAAATAGTTTCCTTCAGCTGCATTTTTCTATGCTTCTATTATTTTCATTGTTATCAAACCACACTAGTGTCATAAAAGCAGCAGGATAAGGGGTTTTTTTTCAACAGAAATTTCCATATGGGTCAGAATTTTGATGTCATCATACTTTGCAGCCTTGGAGAACAAACTCAGTCAAATGATGATCAAAACATGGAAGCTGAATAGATCACTGTTTTTGGCCCCATTTTTGTCTTATTCAACCCAAACTACTTTATATTTAGATTATACCACTTTGTAGCACTTTTATAAATATTCTGTCTTTTCACTTTGATTGCAAGTTCATAATTAATTTATATTAACACATTTAAATCCAGAACTGGAGCCCAAGTAATGATTTGCAAATTTTAATCGTTCTTTGGCTTATCCTGTCTCTTCTTTCATTTATCATCTGCTCTCAGAGTTTTTTACCAGAATGAATAAACTTTAGTCCAACTAGTAAACACCCAAACTGGATAAGTTTCATTTGCAGAAGCTACAATGCTGAACCCAAACTTGGATTTTCCTGTATATTGTGCAAATAGGCCTCTCTGTTCCTCAGCATTGTGTCCTTCACATTCAGGGCTCTTATCTCCTATGCTCTGTACCCAACAAGTTGATGTAGTGCAGCTATCTAATCTAGAAAACAATCATTGGCTCATTCATATCTTACCTGCAGCTTCTGCACAGCCCAGGAGCACTCCAGGCTCTGTCTGGTTTCCCTGTTCATAGGTGATGTGATAGACCAAATTACTCACAGAGGCTTCAGAGGAATATCTAAACACAAGCTTCACTTTAAAGACTAATCAAGAAATTATATAAACCTAAGGAAAACCAGAAAGACTTGCATGCAATTCCTTTTCTCAGCTTCTTGTCTTTAACCTTCCAGGTAGCCACCTTCTTCTTTACTCTACCTGATTCAGGCCACATCTCAATCTTCTCACTCTATGGAAATGGATTATCAAAGAATTCCATTTTAAAAATTTGTGTCTTCTGCTATGGCCTTCCTCAGGGACTTTCATGTTTTGTTACATGATTGGATAGGTTTGGATAGGTTCTTTAGATAGGAGCCAAAACTATTCTGATTACTTTAGCTCTTTTTTTTTTACTCTTCAGAAAATGTTAAAATAACACCCAAAGATCTAAGGTTCTAGTTAAAAGTAACTCATTATCATACAATCAGAATAGACTCATACAATGGTTTGGGTTGGAAGGGACCTTACAGATTATCTAATTCCAACCCCCCTGCCATGGTAGGGACACCTCCCATTAGACTAGGTTGCTCAAGGCCCCAACTGACATTTCTTCAAAACCCAGGATTTTCTGGATACTTCATTAACTCTTTGTTCTACTGGCAAATGACATTATTTTGGCAACACTGTGAGGTGAAGTGTTCATAAATTTAGACTACACCACAGTACAATAAGACTTTTCTTGTCATGTCCAAGTACCCAAAATTAAGTATGTTAACATTCAGTAAGTACTTACCGTGACTGGCTCTTAATTCAGAAGTACCAAGAGGTTTTACTACATGATATTTTCTTTTGTTAAAAGGTCAAATTCTGTTCCTGCCTACAAGCCACTGAGATTCACATGAAACCAGGCTTTGGCCCAGCCAAGCTGCTGTGACTGATGCACTGAAAAAAAATTTTAAAAAATAAACTTGATTATCCAGGTGATAAGGCCCTACATTGCTTAATCCAGAGGCAAGTGAGCTTTTACAAGTGGCTGTAGGACCACAGATATCCCATATACACACCCTCTCCAGCTCAATGTCCAGCACAATTTTAAATGTCCCCCTCTGTACATCCCTTGATGTCTGCTTCACCATGGGTAAGACCAGGTTAGCTAAGAGAAGACAAGTGTTTTTCCTTAAGTATCTATCACAACCTCATCCACTCAGATGATACCTCTCATGATCATTTCAACTACAGTGTCTTGTAAAATGTCTTTTACTGCTACAGGCATGGCAGCTCACCATGCATCATCCATAGAACAAATGACGGCTTTCCTGGGGCCCACCACATTCTCTGTGTACTCCACTAACAAAATTAATTTACAATGTAGGCATTTGCAGACATCTTGCTGGAATAATAGGAAGAGGAAGCCTGCCTCTTGGCAAACCCATCGGGAAAGCTGCAACAGTAACAGCCTGTTCATTGCCCCCTCCAGAGGATTGCTTGCTTTTGGCTTTGTTGGGCTGGCATCAGAAGCTTCCCTCCCTTCTACAGGGTTGCAGAAGCAGACTTCAAATGGTTGACAATTTAAAAAAAACCCAACAAGGTTACTTTGTTTTCCATCCTAATTTTTCATTGCCTAGGCTGCTCTGCTGGCAGGCAATCTCATGAAGATACGGTCTGATAAACTGACTTTGAACACTGAATCAATTGTGTGATTTAAAGTAAGTGCCCAAACTCGGCCAGCAAGTCATAAAGCAAAAAATTCATTAGAAAGAGAGCTGAAGTAAGCCACTCTAATAAAGGGCATCCCAATAGTTTTATCTTCAAAGTAGCCTTTAATGATAAATAATACTGGGTTTGAGAAGTAAAAAGACTGAAATAAATGTTTATGAAATTGCAATATATGGTTAATTTAGAAGAAAAAGAAGATTCACAGACACCCTGATTTGAAATTCTCTGCACAGTTGCCTGATCCAAAGTCCATGAAAGACTCACGTATTGATAGTTATTAAGTGAGATCACTCATGGTATTTCTTTTCCTCTTTCTAGTTACAGAAAGGGTGGTGGGGAGAATTAAACAGACACATCTTTCCCTACATGGAAAGAAAAATCAGAGCAAAAGAAAATCCATCCATTCTCACTTGTAGAATTGCATATTATCCCATATAAGGAAAACTTTATGTAGCACATGAATCAAAAATCCTAAAACCCTGGATGTCATAAAATCATCAGAACTGCCAAGTGCCAGTTTCAAAGCATTTGTATCAGGATAAAACAAAATTCAGGGCACTTCGGGATTCCGGTGCATGGCAAGCAGAGCTACAATAAATGGCACAACAGATTAATATTTCATGTCTCTTGATGATGGAAGAGAGATGGAGCAGAAGGGAAGGTGCTTAGCCCCACAGTTAGCAATTGGATGATTTGTGCACTCCAGCAGGACAGTTTGCACTCTCAGCTGAGCCACCACAAGAAGACACCATGTAACATCTCTGGGCTGGACTGCAGGAGCATGACTAAAAATATTAATGTTGCAAGAAAGGGATGAAGAGCAAATGCAATTGGTGAGAAATGTAGACAATATTAAGGTGAAAATAGTGGTGTCCTAGAAAATTAAGGCTATATGACAAGACTAAACAAAAAAGATCACATCTATCACCCTAAAGCAAGGCCAATCACAGCAACCACTCATTATCTTCTATATTTTCATGACCTGTGCTAGATTATAGTATATGGTTCTTCTCTAGCAGGGGGGTTGGACTTGAAGATCTCCATGGTCCCTTCTCTCTATGGAGACATATAAAGCCCCTGGTTATGAGCAGAGGCACATTGCAAACTTTGATTTTATATCAGAGCACTGAGACAATGCCAACAGGCTTGTAAAGAACAGACAGATGTTGCTGTTGAGCTGAATGTAGTCCCCACACTGTCATCTAGTGGATTTAGTAGTGATAATCAGAACTCAGTTTATTATTATTCTCTGTGAAAGAGAATAAATTCCCTTATAGATTTACAATAAGTGGTGTAGGTGCCCTTTGATACCCCTTCAGTCAGTCTACAAAGACAGCTCTACAGGCTAAATACACTGTGTCCGTCTGTGTGTTCACATGGTGTCCCTCTCTGCCTCTCCAGGCTCCAGCCTCATACTGCAGTCTCCTACTCTGAGAAATTGAGTAATAAACTCAAGTAGTACAGGGGTAAGGGAATTCTGACATACAATTATGCCAATTGTGTTTGCCTAAACCTGTCAAGTATGTAACTATGACAGACTTGGCAATATGCAGGTATGGTAAGTATTAGCAAAATCATGTTATCGTCATGACAAGAACTCCCTAAATCCATAGTTCTACCAGTTCTAGGAGATCTTCAAGATGCAGCTGTTAGGGTCCACACTCATGAGGGGGTGTTCCACCTCATGTGTCATGGTGTCCTGGAGAAGTTGTTTACCTTTGTAGCTATAGATACCTAGACAGTGGGATCTTCAATGCTGATTCTACTCTGCTGAGTCTTTCTCTTGGTCTTTGATTTTCCTTTTTATCTCTTCATTTTTGGTGACCTGTGACCTTATGTACTGCCTCATTTATGCAGTCAGATTGCTCATCATCCCTGGGGAGTCAGCTCTGAGTCAAAGGCAACCTGTCACTTCATCTGTATTCCACAGCTGCCTTCCTGAGGTGTCGGCTCCCCAGGCTCCCCTGGAAATAACTGATCTCTTTCATCCTCACTCTGCAGCTGTTTTAACCACAGTGATCTTACAACACCATGGTCTACAAGATGTTAAATCAGCAATTAGCTAAATATATTAATGTCAGGTCAGCTTTCTATTACTTCTTCTCAGTTATAGTAAGTCAGTGATTTGGCCAGCCTCTGTTCCATCAAAAGAAATGCTAAATATGTTTGTGCCAGTTTGGCAATTTTATCACTGGCCGATCTGAGCAAAATGGTCCCTTTTCTGTAGCAAGGGGCTGCAAACTCCCACTTTCTCTTCAAAAAACTAAAAGAAGGAAAAATGACTTGTCAGAAGTTATGAAGGAAGAATATGAGAATGAAGTTTTAAATTAAGAATATGATGAATTGTCATGCAATAGAAAGGAGAAGTGAAACTGTTACGATTGTTTAATATGTTTACAAACCACAAGCTAATAGTCCACACCATCTTTTCTCCTCTGTTTCTGTGCTTCTGCATTCACATCTGAGGTTCTATCAGAAAGCCTCTTGCATGAGTGCATTCAGAGGCTACTTTTAACAAGACTCTTAAGATTAATACAATTTTTGTGATCCTCTGCCAAAACCAATCACACAAACAATCAAAAAAAAAAAAAAAAAAAAGCCTGTTCCACAGGCTATAGTATTGATCTATCTGGAAAAGATATCCACATTCATGTCTGACTTCTAGACAAAGGTGGGAGCACAGAATTTAGGTAACCTGCTCTAGAGAAAACGATCTTCTTCAGCAATTAATTTTCAAGAATTTAGATCAACTTTAATGATGATAAGTAAATGAAGACAGCTACAATGCACAAAGGATATAAAGAATTCATAAATTGGTGTATGTAATAGATACACCTTAGGATTGTATCTACTAAAAACAACAAACAACAGCTGGAAAATAAATCTGTGTTAGACCTTGCTGGGAGGTGGCCACTCTCCTGTGGATGACTGCTAGCATGCCCGGTCTCCAAGCTCTCAGTGGAAATTGTCCCTATTGAAAGGACCACTGGAGTAACAGAATTCAGGACAGAAGAAAACTTATTTCAGAGAAGAACTCTCCTTCTGTAATCTTATCATTAATACATAGACCAAGTCTCCCAAGTAAAGCAAGTAGCTATACTTTGTTACTCGTGGTTTGGCTCATTTTGGTAGGGAAATCTTGATCCATTTCTGAATTCTGGTGTTTCTCATTTCTGAGCTCCATCCCACAGAGCTATTTCTAACAGGTATGACTTGGTTTAATGCAGTAAAAGTTTTGCCTCTATAAATTATTAGTAAGAAGTAGAGTTATAAGTTTCCAAATCTCTACTTCTGGGTCTCCTGGGAGCCAAAGCATGCCTAGGATTGGAGGACATGGACTACATGGTAATGTAACATCCCACTCATGAGAAAGGAGTGAATTTTATGTTCTTCACATTGCTGTGCAGTGTTCTTACAGAGAAATTTCCCGCTCCCTCAAGGCATAGTGATTTTCTCCTTTAAATTTGTGGTGGACCACCACCTGCTCATTCATTCATCAGTAGGATGGAGCAGGAGAGAGCAAAAAAAAAAAAAAAAAAGGAAGCTTTTTGTTTGGAAAACTAAGCTTGAGATAAAGACAGTGAGATCACACATCAATTATTGTAGTGGGCAAAGCAAACGCTGCAGGGAATTTAGTTAATTGTCAATTAATATAAATACATAATTACTTGGGTTTTTCTTAAAAAAAAAAAAAAAAGAAAAAGAAAAAAGAAATAAACATCTATACACAAGGGAACAACTAACAATTGACCTCTCAGTCACTGCTGATCTTTCAAAAGAAAAGCTTCAAGAAGTAACCCAGCACATTTTCAATCCAGTTTGTGCTTTCTGCAAATTGTATCCATATCAGAATTAATCATGGACGTGTATACCACAAAAGTGTTACAAAGCAGATATGGCTACGGAAATAGAGCAGGGATTTCTTCTGCTGAAGTCCTAGGAAAACCTCTGACCAGCTCCTTTCCCGGTTTTAGCTGGGATAGAGTTAATTTTCTTCCTAGTAGCTGGTATAGTGCTGTGTTTTGGATTCAGAATGAGACTAATGTTGAAAATAATGGTTTAGCTGTTGTTCATCAGTGCTTATACTAAGTTAAGGAGCTTCCTGCTTCTTACACTGCCCTGCCAGTGACAAGGCTGGAGGTGCACATGAAGCTGGGAGAAGACATAGCCAGGACAGTTGCCCCAAACAAGCCAGAGGGGTATTCCATACCATATGTTGTCATGATGAACAATAAAGCTGGGGAGAGCTGGCTGGGGGTGACATCCCACTGCTCAGGGGCTGGGTGACATCAGTCAGCAGGTGGCGAGCAGTTGCATTGTGCATCTCTTGTTTTGTCTCTTCCTTTATCAGTATTTTTTTTTCCCCCTTCCTTTTATGTCCTATTAAACTGTTTCTCTCAACCCATGAGTTTTACTTTTTTTTTCTGATTATCTCCCCCATCCTACTAGGGAGGAGCGGGTGAGTGGCTGTGTGGTGTTCAGCTGCTTGCTGGGTTAAGCCACAACAGCTCCATATAGAAAGAGCACAAGCAGCTATAGCATCCATCCATTTAGTCATTATGCATTTGACCCTTCTCCTGTTCCCAACACACAGACCAATGGAGTAAGGTAAGTTCTCACCAAAACATTGCAGAACAACACTCTGCAGTTTCTTATCTCCCTTGCAACAAAACATCCCAGGAGCACAGAAAAGCTGAAAGCCACTTGTGCTAACCCAACACACAACACATCCCCACCAGACAGCTGTGGGACTTCTCATCTTACTCCACATTTTTTTCCCTGAGAGCCTTTCTTTACACTGTGCATGGAAATGTATCATCTCAGTGTCAAATTAATACAAGTCAAAAGCATTCTGGGACTAGTGCTCACAAATAAATCTAGTACACGTATCCTCAGGATACAGTCATTACCAAACATCTCTTTCATCTTGCTCATTATAACAGGGTGAAGTTTTCTTAAAAGTATGTATATATGAAAGACAGCAGTGACTTACTCAGAGTACATACTGTTGTAGCAGAGTATAAAGATGTCTTTCAACATTACATCCACAAAATCAGTAACATTTACAGAGCCATTAAACCCTTAGAACTAACCTTCTTAATACATATATGGTGGCCTTCAAATACTACAGCATGTCATAATTCTGTGCTTTATTTGAGCTTTTGTGGGATCACGTACCTCAAGCACAACACAGTTATTGTATCTGAGTCCTGTGGCACATAAACCTTGGACAAATACTATGTAGATTGAATTAAAGCAGGCTATTGTGTAAGGAAGGAACAGACACAACCTTCTGTTAAGAGACTGCTATTTTGTGCTGAGGATGTGATAAATCACAAGGACATGCTAACCTTGCTAAAGAATGCAGAGCCAAGACAAGATAAAGAAGAAAAGCATAGCTAAGAAACCATAAAGAGGCACCTTAGAGGCATAGCTATGTAAACTGTAGCTTTTAGGTAAACCAATCAGAGATGAGTACGCGTGAGCAAGAGCTGACAGCCAATTACCTTAGTTGTAAAGGCACGTGATTGCATGCCAGGATTTGCTTTAGAGTATATATGTATCTGCTACAGGCTAATAAAGTTGGAACTTGCTTGCATCAAGCGTGTCCCCATCCCTTCCGTCGTGGCAAATGGTGACCCCGACATGATTCAAAGGGAGATTGTCTAAGCAAGGACGACCGGCTGCGAGTCCCTTCCATCGCAGCAAGCTCTGATTCCCAGTCTTTCAACAAATAGTATCTTTTAGTCCTAACATTTAAAAATTTAAGTCTCATGGACTTACGCACGTACAAATCTTGCCAATAGATGTTTAAGATCTTAAGAGAATAAATCTGCTTTCCATGTACTTGTACATCAGAACAGGTTCCACCACAGCCAGCTTCATGAGATGCGGAGCAGAAAGGCTGAGGACCAACATCAGCTTTCCCTATGGAAAGCTTTTCTTGTCAGCTTTTCTGCCAAGCTGCCCATTTATACTGTACTTGCTGGAGGTGCCCACAGGTAAAGGAGCAGTACCAGAAACAGTCATGTTTTGTTCCTCTGCTATGCAGGTCTGTGCCAAGTCAGGATTATCACAGTCAGAAGTTTGATGTTAACATGTGACATTTATACCTTTATGCAGACTGCATATTCTATGGACCAGATGGTCTTCAGGCTTTTAATGCTGCTCCCTGTAGGAACTCCTTGTAGCTACAGTGCTGTTCCTTGCAAGTATTTTCCTCTGAACAGATGTCTGGATGGACAGTGGCCAATCGATCAGTCACAGCAATTTATAAGAGATTCCAACATTAGCAAAATTGCTATGAAGTTACTACACTGGAGACTGAAAGTACATAAGAGTGGTTTAAAATAACAGGAACCTGCTGAACATGGCATCACTGAACCCAAACTGCAAATTATAGTAAAGGACATTTGATTATGGAGCTTGACAAATTACAAATGTATAAAAACTCCCAACATATCTGGAGGATATCTAACCACTGAAATAATTATTTCATGTTCGTAAGATCGGACAATTTTCGTTTGGACAATATGCCTTGGCAAGCCAGTTGTGACAATGAGCAGGAAGAACATGGGGGTTTTTTTTCTACCTCTATATATGATTTTTGTGTCTTGCTGTCCTCTTTTTCTTCATGTGTTCATACTTGCTCATATACTTGGAAATAGATGATCTTTGCTCATTTTCTGACACAGGAATTCTTCATATTGGTATGATTGCATTTGTCTTTTCCTCTCACACTAAGAACTGTGTACAGCAAGGAACATTAATATATTACACATTATATTAATGAACAGTTGTGCAGAACTTTCCTGTCATACATACTGCCAGATTCAGTTAGGATTCTGCAGATAACTCTGCAAAGAAAAATGGCTGTTCCACCAGCTGATTAACTGCTGTCAGTAGGAAAACCTCCATCCACCTACAGAATATGTCTGCTGTGTCAAATATCTTTATTTTTTTGGCGGGGGGAGGGCTCTAATTAAATGTCCTACAAGATTGAACTACATGGTGGGCCACAACCTAGCTCCTGATGGGGTCTAAGGGGGCTTTTCTTGTTATTTATAGACTGATTGCATGCACAGGCAGAATATTTATCTTAGCCTTCATTAATATCCATTGTTTTTATAGCCTGTTATTTTTCATTCTATACTGTTTTGCCTGGTCCTCAAAGTCCTCCCGAGTGAACACTCAAACACTATGGACTAAATAACATATTCCAATTTTATATTGATACTGCTCCTTCTAGTCCCTTATGTTTTTGAGCATGAACTAGCACCTCTCTATGACAAACTTAATTTTGATTCATTTTAAAGGTGGTGAATCCTGCAATAAATTCTCCTTGCCTAGGCTTCTTCTATTGCTTCTAGCAACACTATGCCTTGTTTCTGCAGTGCCCAAGATGCAGGGCAGTTTCTGTAGTTCTGAAGCACAAGAGACTTTTTATTTTAAATAAATATAATCATTGAAGAATCTGATGTGCTGAGAAGTACTGTAAGCAGTGAGATTAACAAAGTGCATCCACTGCTCCCAAAGAGATGCTCCCCTACACTGCCATCAGCAACCTCTCTACAGTATCCCCTGTTCAGACCCATATTTTCCTGAGCCCAAACACAGCACCCTAACTTCCACCAACATAATTTCTTGGTAAGGTGCATGTCAGCATCTCTTGTGCCTAGCTCAGAATCACATGTATGTTAATTTGTGGGTAACCTGAGGGCTGACTTCTCTTTGCCTTTACCACAGTGTTGGGGAAGGACGGACTCGTCATTCATCTCATCTGAAACCAGCCATCAGTGTTATCTGCTACAGTTTTTGCTTGATATTGGTCAACAGAGTCCAAAGTTCCTGGGTGACAGCATAGTGTCAAACTAATTTATTTCTGAAAAATACAGAAACATAGAATCAAGTCTATGATTGACTTCAGTCAGCACAATAAGGACCAGGAGACATGGCAACTAAGAGCATGTGGCACAGCCCCCTTAGCATGCAGGTGCATGCAGCAACTATGCAGCAAGTGTGGGCTAGAAGCCAGCCCTAAGCACAAAGTACTTGGAGTGCAAAGGCTTAGGGGAAAACAACTAAGCCACCGAGTGAACCAAATGAATGGATGTGGCTAATCTATCCCAAAGATCCTAGCCATACTAAAGCAGTGTAGACACAAGTCACCATATAAACACAGTCATAGAGCCAAGATCCATTCCTTAGTATAAGAGAGGAAGAAGATGTAGCTGTATTGTATCCACTGTGACTCAGACTGGCATTCTCACTTACTGGGTGCACAGCATCAGTTAGAAAACGTCCTTCAAATATTTAGAATATAATCATCATAGGTCAAAGATTGAATAGTTTCCTATTTAAAAGAATTAACCTGAGCATTTAAGTTAGCTTTATGCATCATTATACAGAACAAATCCCAGAATAAATTCTTCACATGAACTAAGTGGTGTTTGTACTGCGTACACTTTAGACTACCATGAATACAGGTGCTAAACTGAAGTAGTATTGAAGGATTTTTAAGCACTCATGTTGACCAATTCCCAACTCCAAGTAAGAGCAAAAAAAAACCAAAACCAAATTTAAAAAATACAAAACACAACCAGAAGATGCTGAAGAGAAAGCTATTCTTGATATGTTCTCTGAAGTACATGCTGTTAGGAGTCCATCAGAAAAAGCTTGGACTCAAGTCCAGTTGTCACAACTATGAAACCTTTTAGGAAGGAAGATCTGGCACTTATGTACAAGCTTCTTTTCATCTACAAGAGTATCTCCAATGTCTTATTTAACAATAAAAACAACTCTATACCTTTAAACTAATAACAACAAAAACAGACAGCATGCCCTTCAGAAGTTTATTTAAAGTATAAAAGTTATTCAGTGAAATATCTAAAGTTTTTACTTTAAGTATAAAGGTTTAAACAGATAGAATAAGTACCAAATTTCTGAAAAAATATGATTTAAAATTTTGAACAATAATGAAAAGGCACTTAAACAAAACATACCCAGTAACAAATATAACTCTTACGTCACAGTGAATATGTAGTCAAACATTATCTAACACCTTGTAAACAAAGAAATTACAGTCTGGTTAAAGTGAGCAACACAGTCCAGAGAAGAGTGAATTCAAACTCCCTGCACTTCAACAGTCACACTTTTCTTTCAAGTGTAAAGAAAGCCGAGAGCAAGTGAGAGAAGGAGACAAACAATGGACATCTTCTGTCAAATATCAATGTACAGCATTGTTTTCAGATGGAGAACTCTGAATTCAATTCAAACAAGTTCCACAAAAAGAAATGTAAGAAAACTGGGTAGCAGCATAAATACTTCATGGTATGCCCTGATCTGTAATTTTATTTGAGGGTTTTATACTTGTATTCCCAGTTAAAACAAAAAAAACCCCATAAGTTTCTTCAAAAATAGAAAGGCTTGTTAGAAGCACAACAATCAGACTAACATCGGTAGAAAATAGAGGAGTAATGCTTGGGAATCCACTGCAATCCCTTTCCAGTAGAAATACTTTTCCACTGCCAGCAATGGAAAATATCACAACTAAAAGCATTCCAGGAAAAAGAAAGAAAGAAAAAAAAGACTATGACAATTTAAATGAGTTTGATTTTTC
>JAOEGS010023537.1:30593-66518 GCA_025447755.1 Corythornis vintsioides | reverse complement strand
AAAATATATATTTTTTATAATACATCTTGCTGTTGAGCGGGAAGACCAATGGCATAAAAATATTCTTCCCTCTTATTCTTTTCCTGGGTACTCATCTGAAGGGCATAGCTCTTACCTGGTATTTTTTAAGTCCTATCACATTCACTGGCAATGTTAAAATCACAGATTTGATGCTTCCCAGCTATAGCAGACTTTTTAGCTCATCAGCTCAAAAAAGCAGCTGTCTGCAATATGGGTTCATCTCTTCCCCTCTCTTTTCTACTTCAAATATTCTTAAAAAAAAAAATAAAATAAAATAGTGCTAATCCCTCAACAGTAAAAAGCAGCACTATATTAATTCACATGTGGCAAGCAGCATCTTCCCTGCCCGAGCTGAAACTGCCATCATACCATTACTCAATCACCAACTGCTGCCAGTTCCATTGCAGCCACTGTCATAATGATTCCGGAGACATCCAGTCTGCGGTATTCCTAATTCTCATTACAACTCTTTTACATATATGTTTTAAGGCATTCTTGGAGTGCAGCATCAGAGCAACAACTACAACGGATTTGAATAGCATTTTAAATATAGTGGATTTGAGGTTTGTCTCGAAGGGCCTTTTGGCCACGTTAAAAGCCTCCTTATCCACTAGAAGGCATGAGTGCAGAGCTTGGAAGCAGGGTTATCAGGAATGTATCTGGGGTAGGGTTGTCAAGGGGAGCATCTCTTGCTGGAATTGCAGCAGATGGTGAAGTGAATGATTACATTATACCAAGCCACATACTCAAAAATCATTCAGATCTCCCAGAGATTGCAATGTTGGCTTAAAAGCCACGAGGTGCTCTAAAACAAAAACTATCAGCATTTTTCTCTTTCAGGGTTTTTGGAGCTTTGGGGAGAGGCTGCCTCCCCTTCCAAGTCCTGATGACTTGATACATTGCTGATGACTCTGTTAAATCTGATACCCATTACCAAAAAAACCCCATTTACATCCGGACACTAAAGTCTCACTAAATCAAGAACAGGGTCTTGATTCCCTCAAGGAGCTGAAATCAAAGATGCAAAAAAACAAATAATTGAGTAGGTTTTTATTAAAATGGCAGGCAGAAAAACACAAAGCCCAGCATGCTGCCAAGTCAACTTGGGTGATTATGTGAAGGAGTCAGTTGTCTTCCTTCTTTTTCCACCAAAGCAATTTTTGGAGCTCATAATATAGGGAAATAAAAAAAAAAAAAAAAAAATCAGAGGGAGAATCAGAAGACTGGTAAATAGACACAGAAGAAATAAATATTTTATGACTCTCATGATGATTATTATGCCACTCCTGATTTTCAGGACCTGGTACACTAAATTAGTGCAGAGCAAGGAGATACTCAGTACATCTGCCAATATTTAAATATCAGAACCTTGTTCCCACAAAGTTCTATTTCATAGTAAACATGCTGCTATCCAGTGTCTCCTTAAATTCATCCCATTATTGATTAGTATTTTACACAAAACCTGGAACAGGCACATTCCTCAAGGGGGTATTGTTTTAACTTCCATTTCCACGTGAAATTCATAAACCCCAGCAGAGAGGTTAATCAACAGGTCTTACATGTCCTTTAAGTCACACAACTTCTACTTTTAAAGGATTAAACTGGATTTGAGTGATTAAGTCCTCTGAAGATGCTCAGCACAGTAATTAATGCCATCTGAAGCTAACTCATGACCCTCTTGATTCCTATGCACATACACAATCTCCAAGAGCAGCCCATCTGCCTTGTGTTTATAGAAAGCACCATGTTACTATTTTAATTGTTCATTTCTTGTGTTAACACCTACTGACACTTATGCACTACACAAACTTATACCAGGTTAATTCATTAACAAAGGCACAGCAGCACACCAACATGGCAATACACAGGTGAAACTTGGACTACATTAGTAAAAATGTGTTTTCAGAGTGTACTTCTAAAAACCCAGTGTCTTTGAGTGTTATGACTCGCTAAGATTTCTTTTAGAAGCCACACAGAAGGGTCTGAGGAAGCTGCACACCAGCAACATCAGCACAGAAGTGAGATACAAGAGCTTAGAAATGTGTAAACACAGTGACTGGATCAAATAAAACTAAAAACAAGCAAATTCTATGTCAGCACTTGCCTCCCAGAAAGGCTCACCTACATCCCCCACACCAAGCAGAGAATGGGCAGCAGCCAGCAGTGATTTGTCAAGTATAAATCATGGACTTAAGATGTTGCTCACCAGACTACAGTGAAGGGCAGTATCAACTTGAAAAAGGCCATATGAGAAATGGGGTTATCAACTTGTTGGATATCACACAAAGGAGTTTTGAATTATTTGTCAGTGTGAAAGAATATTATCAACTGTTTATGGATCTTATCAGTATTCTCATTAATAGCCCAGATACTGAGAGAAGAAAAGATGTACATCAAACCTGAAGATGCCTCAAAACTTCAGGGAACTAAGAGTACTGGACTGACTGGAAAGAACTGAAAATGTTTGCAACTAACTGGGAGATTAAATCTGAAAGCAAGAGGCTGAAATTCAAGAAGGAACATCAACTGTGAGGTTCTAGAATTAGGCATGACTAATTTACTCACATGAATAATTCACATAAAAGAGTAAAGAATCAAGAATTTACATGTTCCACAAACTGAATGTGAATTAAACAAAGGTTCCTTTGCAACAGCAGGGCAGCATTAAAGGAGCAGATTAGAACATCAGCTTAACTCACAAGATCCGTAAAATAATCTTCCTGTTGTACTTCAAGATGATAAAACCAGAGCTGAAATAATATAGTGCATTTGGTTCTGCCACAAAAAATGATGTGTTCCAAAAAGGAAGTACAGAGAATAGAACCAAATTCTGGAAAGTGTGATCTCAGAGGAAAGACTGAGCAAACTATGAGTGTTTATCTTAGAGAAGACTGAGACATATCAGTCCATAAGTTCATAAGAGACTAACAAAAAGAGAAAGGAAATGTGGCTTCCCTGTTAGAAAGCTTCTCTTCGTGTCTGATTCTTCTAGCTGTGATTTAAACACTTCTTGCCCTGTGTGCCAAGGAGATAACGAATAGCAAAGGACTAAAATGAACTGTCTAGGGGGTTGTAGAGCCCTGCAACAAGTCAGGCAAATATCTTTGGAGAGCAAGGCTGTTAAAGATGATCTGATATGGAGAAGGGATAGCTCCATCCATGACAGGTTTTTCATGATTGTCCCCTGATTGCAGCATTGAAACTAGCCTGGATACTTTTACACTACACTGTTCAATGCCATTCAGTCTCACCCTGAAAGGCAGGAATAAGTGAACAGTTTATGAAGAGCTTACATTTAAATACAGATCAAACAGGAGAAAAATAGAAGGAAGAGATCAGATTTTTTTACAGATGAAGGATGGGCACACAAACGTGGCCTACACAAATCACAACAGCAGGAGGCAGATCTCAAAATATAGACAGAAATGTGTCAGGAAACATGGCAGTAGAAATTCTGGAGGTAACCACCACCCTGCATTCTGCAAATGATGATTTCAAGACACTGCTCTAGCTTGTATTATAATACTGGGTTCAGTTTTGAGCTCTCTACAGCTACCTGAAAGGAGGTTGAGGTGAGGTGGGGGTAGGTCTGTTCTCCCGTGTTGCAAGTGATAGGACAAGAAGAAATGGTCTCAAGTTGTGCCAGGGGAAGTTTAGATTACATATTGGGAAAAAGTTATTCATCAAAAGTGTTGTCAAGCCCTGGAACAGGCTGCCCAGGGAAGTGGTGGAGTCACCATCCCTGGAGGTAATTAAAAGCCATGTAGTGGTGCTGATGGACGTGGTTTAGTGGTGCCCTGGCAGAGCTGGGCTAACAGTTGGACAAGATGATCTTAAGGTCTCTTCCAACCAGAATGATTCTATGATTAAAGGGATTTGGGAGCACTCACCCAAACAGCAGCATCACATTAAGTAAGGCTACACCAAGCAGTCTCACCACAAATAATATAGGTATTTTGCAAGCAAACATAGAGCTACATTTCTGAGTTTCAGTCCAATCTCTTGACCACAAATCATTTATATTTTTTAACCTGGCAAAGGCTTGCACGGTGAATGTTTGAAGAAGCTCACACAAGATGCACAGGAAACCACTATGAAAAACTTATATTCTCTGTTGCTTTCAGCACCTGGTACTTGAGAAAAGAAGCTATTTAACTGTTTTCTCATCATCATTAGTTCTCAAAACTGTTAAATGGCAGGAAATAAAATTACTTAAGAATCTCCAAGGAGTTTGAAAAGGTAACAGTGAAAAGATAGTATAATTATGCATGAGTGCTAAGAGGTATCACTAATAACATTCTGTTAAATGAGCTACCTGACCAGACTCTTAATACATGGAACTCTGTTCATGCCCAGAGCAACCTTCCTCATTCATGGATTAAAAACATCAGCAAATGCTACATGTATTAATCAAATCTCAGACTCATCTGTGACTCTGACAGTCATGTGGTCATTCTTATTTATTCTACAACTTTGACAACTTGGTGAATGTAAACTGGGTATGTAAAAATGGGTAACATCAGGAAAATCTAATTAAATCCTAGAATTACTTCAAAACATTCACTTCTATATTTAAAATCCTTAAATGAAATAAAATATTGCAAGCTTGTACACAAAAGAAAAAGAAACTATTTGTGGTTTTGTGGAAGCACTAAAATAAGACTCAGGGTCCATTGTTCTAAGCCTCGGGCTAAATTACAATGCAGTCTCTGCCCCAATGAGCTAAGTTAATAACTTTTGTGTACTACAAAGGGCATTGTTGTATTGTTACAACAATTATTCATGGTCAAATCTGTAGCCACTATCATAACCACATACTCCAAGGATAAATTTGACAAGGTCAAAAAATTGTCTGTGTTTAGAAGAGACATTATCGTACAGACTAACACTGATATTTATAATATTTTATATTCCTTGTCTTATTCTGTTAGAAATATGTTACTATTCAGCTAATGATTCTCTACTTGAAGTCATATCAACTTTCTTTTTGTTTATTATTATAGCTGTTCTACATGACAATGGATTATTCCAATGCAAAATTACAACCAATATTAAGTGGCTACATATCAGTGGGACAGCAAATTGAAGGTTAACCTTGTGCCTTTTTTTATTTTTATCTAACAAATAATTGCCTCTCTATTATGATAACTTAACTTCTACTCTTTAATCTGGTAGGTATCTAAAATACAAAATATTAAATACAAGTTGAGTCTTCCATATCCTTACAAGCCAGCTTTTGGAATGTCAAGTTCATCTACCTAGAAGTACCCAGGAGAAGAAAAATGACTAATGATGTAAAACTCAAGTGCAAAAGTTTGAAAAGTTCATTAAACCTACACAGGGACATACTCATTGAAAATTCAAGTGCCTTAAACTCGCTGTTGCTGACACAAACCAAGATCACATTCAGAAAATTGCTTTGGCTGCTGCTACCTAAAATTCAGAGGGCACTCCAGAACTGAGTGACCTTACCTATGCCCATTTCTCTGCATTGAGAATAATCAGTGAAGGTAATCTGTTAAATGATCTATGGTGAAGCAAAGCAAAAATGATAGAACACGGACAAAGGAACCCTAAGAATCTTTTAATAGTTAATCACAGTGATGTTGTAGCTGGTACCTAATCAGCAAAGTTTAAGCACAAAGCTACGTGCTGTTCTCCTGCCTTGGCAGCTGAACACCTGAGAAGGAGATACAGAAATGTGATACTGTTAAAAAAATGAAAGCAAACTATTCTCAGGTGTTTTAATAGCATGTGAAAGCTCTTCATGTTACTCAGAAGCATGTAAAACTCACCTAGGGCACTTTGATAGATCTGGACATGCCACTTGAAGAGGTGAATAAAGCAGAAATCACATCAGAGAGAAAAATAAATTAAAAAAATAAAATAAAAGTTGTTTAAAAAATGTAACCTTGGGGAAAAGATGAATCAGCTGGCCTCACATAAACCAGGCAAGAGAACGCTGCAGATGAGCTGTAGGGTTATTTTGTATATATAAAAACTTTCTACAGACAATACGGTGATCAGCTGACAGAATGCATCACTATATAGCCAAAAAACTTTTCCTGAATCTAGGCTCTATCTTTCTTATTGAAGATGGAATTTTTTTTCCTCCTCTCAGTGGATATGGAGAACCAAGCAAAACTGTAGCAAGTAATTCAAAAATTCTGGTTAAGAGAAATTGGGATGAACAGCTGTCAAAAGTATCCTAAATATTGGTGAACAAAGGTGAGGGTGTATTGTTAGAGATCTCTTTCAGGATACAGATGTAAGACCAATTTCTCTAGCTTAATTTACATTATAAGAGTAAATTCCAGTCAGCAAACATTTGTGTTTTAGGTGATGATCAGGAAGTGTAATTGTGTAAAGACAGAGACCTACTTTAAAAAATAAAAAATAAAATAAAATCTCTCACCTTCACCCTTAGCACTCTCAAAACAACAGAATTAAAGTCTTGTGGTAAAAGTCCTGCTTATCTTTCAAAATAAGCAAATTAAGATGTGGTAATAATAGGGAGTTTAATAACAGACAAAGCCTTAGATGACAATTTCTCAGTCTTTTTACCATTAAGTAAAAAAACCTGTTTTAGCATCATACAACATCATATCTGAATGTAGCAAAGGGCCTGAGAAATGGCATTAGAAAAACACTGCAATTAAAAGCTAATTTTCATAATTAGATTTAGCATTTAAAACTTCAATGTAAGGCAATGGGACTGAAACTTCTTAAGTGCATATGTCACTTTACAAAATAAAACAGAAGCTCTCTCAAAAATGCTACCCTTCCAATTCCCAGGAGCTGCCACTACTGGAGGACCAGTATTCCAGTGGAGCCAAGCTTAATATAGCAGTAAGGCAACATCTTTAGAGGAACAATAGAGTCCATGCTAAATTTATTAGCATACAACAGTGCTTGGACATTAACTTAATGACCACATTTCATGACATGTCAGCTCACTGTGAAAAGAAAGGGTCATCCTGCAAAGCAGCAATTGGATTCTACACTAGACCTTTCTGAAGCAGTGCTCAGTATCAAATACGTCTAGAGATGCCAAAGAAGCTTCAGAAACTCCACTGACAGATTGACCCTCTCTGTGAACATCCTCAGATACTGTCAGCTGCCCCATCAAAGCCAAGAGAGCAGATGTGATTTATATGGCAGCTCCATTCATTACACTAGCTCTGGATTGTCATGTTTCAGAGTTTCATGGTGACAGACCTCAAACAGATGCATTAAATGTGAGCAGAAGTGCAGTTCTCATGAAGAGGGGATGAAGAAGGCAGCAGCAAGATGTGGGGAGCAAGAGTTTTTCTAGGGAAGTCAGTGCTATGTGAAAATAAGTGGTTGACATTCTTGAGGACAATGTGCGAGAGAGCTAAGCAGTTTCCAACCCCATTGTGTTTCTGATGGCAGATGGTTCCCTTTTGGCTGAACAGTGGTAAAGGTTCTTAATCAGGTCTGTAAGTACAGTGAACCTTCACATTGCTGAAAGAGAAGCATCACTCCATTAAAAGCAAGTTCATAAGCAAGTGTTAATCCCCATGCAATGTAGCATTTATCATTTTTCATGCAAGTGCTCATTCCAAGAGGATTATCACTTCCCCATCCTGCCCTCTGGCTGACTACACAGGGCAGAGAAATCCTTTATTCCATATGGAAGGGGAGAGGGAGGTTGGAGGAAGCTGTGATCTCCAGCTTCCAGTTTTGCTGTAGCTACTCCAAGTTGAAAGTGGGAAAGAGCACAGGCCAAAGTTGCAGCAGTTGCTCTTCAATGAGAGTACAGATATGGCTTCCCAGAAGCTCTCTAGCAATTAGTAACACATGTCCTACCACAAAGACAGGGAGAGGGAGGAGGGGGGGAGCAGCAAATGCTCTTTGCTAATATCTGAAGGGTCAGATGCACCTTTGATTTGTCCACACACAGAGTATTTCATTTGAGCTTGATTAAAGTGATTCTATTTGAAATGCCTCAGATGCTGATGAAGTGACACAAATCAAGTACTGTAAGCAGAGCTCTACAGCTAATATCTGTGAGTATAAATCCACTTCTCTAAGTTTATGAAATTTGAGCTGCCTTTCCTAATTAGACACTTTTCTGAAGAACTGCCCTTTGAGGTGTAAAGAGATTAGAAAAGAACTTATTTTCAGTGGAATTACATTACTTACGGGGTATTTTTATTTTCTTTGAGGCAAACGTCCTTACTGCTATACTGATGTCTGTCCTTACAGAGCAGTTACAGACCATGTACAGTTCACCTGGGTGCTCTTATATAACATCTACTCATGCAACAATATAAATGTAGGCAAAAAACATGTAAAGACAGAAGCTCTAGACTAAATGTACAACTCATCACAGAGACAATCAGAATATTCTTTTGCAACAGGCCAGACATATATAAAGTAAGCACCACGTACACAAAGGCAGCTAATAATGCTGATAATTTGTATCTACCATCCTACGTCGTGCCTCAGAAATAAATGCTGCAACCAAAACTGGATTACATGAATGACATCTAGTGGACACAGCCTTCCATAACAATCAACATTTTCCAACCAAAAGCGTCCCAAGTTTCACATAGCAAAAGCAAGCACCTGAACATCAATTAAACAGTGGTAAGAATTTACTTGGTATTTTTGTTTTTAATTTTTATGTCTTCATAAAGTTAGCATCATTGTGTAGATGAACCTTTTTGTCTCCTGTGCCCCAAGAGTTAGTATTTTTTACTATAAATCACCAGATCCTCAAATTCATGACAGCTTTAAAAGATTCTGAATATTGCCAAAGTCCTTACTCATTTCAGTCATTTAAAGTAATTCCTTTGTGTTTCATTCCCTATTACTGACCAGAAAAACATGATGTGTCTTGCTTGTAGAATACCTGCAGAAGGGCTGGTGGTGTTTTATTAGGGTTTCTAGCTACAGTGTCAATACAAATCACTATATATGCAGGATTATGTCAGGGTCACTGAGTGATACTGCTGCACAAAGAATTCTGAGTTCTCTTTCAGGCTGTTTAAACATCTTTCAGCTTCTGAGTAGCTGCATTGGATAGTTACAGAATGACTGTGAAACATACTTTCAGAAAACAAAAAGCAAAGTTTTCTTCACTGACCTGGACCTGATAAGTAGAGGAAAGCAGTGATCCAGCTGCAGTCCCCACCTCCTCTACAAGCCCTACATTACCACCTTCCAAACAGCTACAAGCTGAAGAACAATCTCTCCAGGGCTCTGTTATGCTGCCTTTCCTAAGAACTAGAGATTGACATAAATACACAAATCTGCAATGTTTGGCAACCCCACAAGAGGTCTTGTCCGTGGTCACATGAGAAGAACTGCAATGAAACTGGGGTCAGAATACAGGTGTACCCATGTTCACTGTTATTTATTTAGTGGACATAAGAATGCTTTATGATGGACACGGAATAGTTTGTGACATTCCTGTCTATCCAGATTCTGATATTCAATGTGATCTGGACAGGCTGGTGAGCTGGGTGAAGGTGAAACTCATGAGGTTCAATAAGGACAAGTGTAGAGTTCTGCACTGGGGAGGAATAACACCAGGCAGCAGTAACAGTGAGGGGTCACCCAGCTGGAAAGCAGCTGCACAGAAAAAGACCTCGGAGTCCTAGTGGACAGCAACTTATCCATGGGACAGCAATGGGCCCTTGTGGCCAGAAAGGCCAATGGCATCCTGGGGTGCATTAAGGAAACTGTCCAGCAGGTGTAGGCAGGTTCTCCTTACCCTCTATCCACCCTGGTCAGGCCACATCTGGAATACTGTGTCCAGTTTTGGTCCCCAGTTTGAGAAAGGGACCTACTGGAAAGAGTCCAATGAAAAGCTATGAGGATGATTAAGGGACTTTCTATGAAGAAAGACTGAGGGAATTGGGGCTGTTTAGCCTGGAGAACTGAGAGGGGACCTTATTAATGTCTACAAATATCTGAAGGGTGGGTGTCATATGGAAGGAACCAACCTCTCTTTTGTAGTGCCCAGCAACAGGACAAGGAACAATAGATATAAACTTGAGCATAGAAGGTTCCACTCCAACATGAGGAGGAACTTCTTTCCTGTGAGGGTGATGGAGCCTGGAACAGGCTGCCCAGAGAGGTTGTAGAGTTTTTTGCTCTAGAGACTTTCGAAACACACCTGGATCTGTTCCTATGTAGCCTGCCCTGAGTGATCCTCATATAAATATCATATAAATATATATATATGATCCTCATATATATATGATCCTCATATAAATATCGTATAAATATCTATGATCCTGCTTTGGCAGGGGGGTTGGATTCGATCTCTACAGGTCCCTTCCAGCCCTAACATTCTATGATTTCCCAGGAAGAGATCAAATATGAGACTGTCTCAATTATCAGCTACCAACAATAATTATTATCCATACCCATTTTGCAAATTCAAATTATAAGACACAAGCAATATTTTTCCAGTTTTGCTTAAAGTGGAAAGGTGCAGGAGGATTTTCTTCTGGGCATGTGGGATGGAAGTATCGGGTTTTAAAATAAAAATGCATTTCATATCCATCTGAAAAATTCCTATGAAAAGGTAAGAAGCTGTATATTCTACATGAATACAAGGTCAGCTTCTTTAAAGTGCTTTCTCTGTGACAGGATAATATATGCATGAATGAAATTATATCTCACCAAGCAAGTATTTAAAACTGCCTAAGGCAAATATACTGATTTGGTTTCCAGATAACTGTTCTGTCCAGGAGAGAAGTTTGACAACACACTAAAGGACAATCACCAGAAAGGTATACATTTCATTTTGCCAGGTTTGAATAACTAGAATTCATTACTCATAAATGACCAGCTTTCTACTCAGTTTCCCACAATGATTACTGGGCCTTTTCATCACTAAGATGGCAAGGAAACAGAATCCCTACTCCAGCACCTCTGATCAAGCAGAGCATCAGCTGTGGTCCCTTATAATCACAAAAGCACCACAAAAAGTTAGTGCAGTCAGTAGTCATTCTAGTCACCCCACAGTAAGACACTTCTGAAGAATATAGTAAGGAAATCTACAAATACAAGCTTGTCCAAAAATAAAAGAAGTCCTGCAAATTATATTCTTTTTTTCTTGTTTTACAGAATCCAGGACAACACAAACCTTTCTGCTTTCTCTCCTTCCTGTGCTTTGTAAGATGAAGACAAAAAGGAAGCAGCTAGTTAATAAAAGCAGGTAAGTAGTTCAAGAAGATACACCGGACCACTAAAGTGTCCAGGAGGTTGGTTATTCACAGTCAAGACACACATCTTGAGGATGGCACAACTGTTCCTTACAAACTGAAACTCTACAGTGTAAGAGAGCACACTTTGCTGCTTGGGAGCACAAAACTTTCTATTCAACTGATTTGTGAATACATTTAGTTTTCATGTCAAATGGGCCATACTTTCAAGCAGTAATATTTCATTGCTCAAGACAACAATATAGGACAATGGGTCCCCACAACAGTCTGAATAGTCCAAGTGACTATTATGTAGATAAGGTTCACAGGTTCACCTTGCATTTCCTGAATCTAGAACTCTCCCCAAAAAATCTGTATTTTTTTTTCCTGTGCATAACTTCCATCTTCTCCTAGATTGAGCCAGTACAGAGCAGAAAGATCTTCTGCCATAACATCCATTTTGGGCTTAAGAAGACTCTCATGCACAACACAAAACATTGCAAACAATTCAAGATCTATTCTTTTCTGATTTTGATTCCAAGACACATTAACTACAGAAGTAGCCCAATAAAACCACATAAAGACAGAAAAGAAAATTACTACACATCACCATTCTTGTGTGGAATAAGAAGTTTGAAATTTCTGAAGGAATGACATTATTCTGTTGTCCTCACCCTGGAAGGAAAAAAAAAAAAGATAAAAAGAAAAAGAAAAAAAATAAAAAGTTCTGTGAGATTTTCCAGAGCTGAGTTAGGAAAGTTGGTGCTTATTGTGCTTTGTGTGAAAAGCATCTCTGCCAGATGAATCGGGTAATTAAGAACTTACTGCATTCCTCTGATCCTGTGATGAGACACAAGTGACATGAGTGTCCCTTTCTCTGAAAGACTCCTGGACAGGATGAAATTCCACAAGCAAAAAACATGAGAAGCAGATACTAAAAATAATGCAGAGACATTCCTATCTATGATCATACTCATCTTCCTATCATCTCATACCTTTCAACTCCTTGTGAGCTTATACTTTGGTTTTCATAACATATCTCAACTTCAAGGCCTCTGACACCAAGACAGCTTCCTCATATGAAAGAAATTTTGTTTAGCACAAGAAGTTGAACCCTAAAGAATGTGTAAAAGTGATGCTCTAATATAAAAGGAGCAGTTATGACAATGCACAGGTCATCAGAAAAGCTAATAGGTTATGTTATTATTAGCCTTGTGGTTTCAACTTCTGCACAGAATGCTTGAGCTCTTTGCATATTCTGAAAACACAGTGAAGTACACCTGAGAAGACCCTCTGAGTCTTACGACCAAATCTGGAACAGAATGACATCATATTGATGGGGGGGGACCAGAACAGACAGGCACATCTATTACAGGTTGGTTTCTCAGTTTTTAAAGGGTCTTTCACCATTATGTCCCAAGAGGAAACAGCCTTGTACCTTTTGCTGAAAAGCTAGCTCTGAAAGTGCTGCCCAGTTGGGGGTCTGATGGCAGGGGGATAAACAGCCACGAGAAACCTCCTGTAAAGATGCAGGCTACAGCAGACTTTCTCAGGAGAATGGATCTCCATTCCACATGGGCCAACTGGAAGATGAAAATGTGCATGTCTAGATCTCACACATGTTACAGGCAAGAGAGCTACACTGCTGAAACCACAAAAATGAGGAAAGACCTTATTACCCCAAGTGAAAGATAGGAACACAACTCTGCTTTCCTGCACAATTATGTAAACCGGATGCTTTTAAGCCCCTGGTTTCCTCAGGATAATCATGGAGCAGCTGTAGCTAAACAAGGTGTCTCATTATAGAAACTTGTTTAAAAAAATTGCACTAATTAGATCGAAGATACAGCCCAGAACTCAAGGGTTGTGTTTTAACACTTAAATCCAAGCAAGTGGGGATATGATTACAGGCACTACCACAAGAGTGACCTATTCAAGCTCCGATTAAAAAGCAGATATGCTCAAAGTAGGTAATTTCTCATGACGGGTTCAACACTCAAGAGTGTATTTCTGGTTTATTAGAATTTAGAATTTTTATCTTTGTGGCATATTGCAAAGTTCACCTGCATTGAAAACCTATGGGAAACCTTTACAGATGGCTTTACAGTAACCTTGAAAGACACTGTACACCCAAAAGAAGTTCAAATCCTTTCCTTTTAGGTCTGGTGATGAGCCCTAAAAACTCAGTCTGCTCAGATGATGAAGCCACAAAGTCATCACATTATCAGCAAATGAGAAGAAAAGGAGTCTGAAAGTCCTCACACACCAAACTTTACATCTCTTTTATTACCAGCTTGTTACTCAGACTAGAAAGAGATTTTCAAAGGTGCTACACATCTTGGTAGTTTCAGGGAAGAGAAAACCCATCTGCCCATTAATACTCATTTGTAATTACAGAAATATACTCAAAGCTAAATTGGTCCTTGTAAACAGAAAAAAACCCAGCTATTTCTGAACAAATTTACTCAATTGAATCTCAATGAAATGAAAGCTACAATAGTATTCTGTATGCAATACTCAATGTGTTACCTGGAGCACTAGAATACGCTGTAATGATTCAAAGAAGAAAAAAGTATTGTTTATGTACATATTTTACATGTTCCTGACAATTATTTTTTAATAAATTTTGGTGAGTACTCTAGCATGACTCTGATCAGACTTCCGTCACACAGAAGATGATTATTTAGATGAGTTATTTAGCTTTTGCCTTTTTGATATCTAGAAAAGGATCTCTCATGTTTACTCAAGATCTTCCATGATTTAACATAGCCTGACACTTTTTACAGGACTGCAGGCTCTGGATCATTTTAAATTTATCATTTACTACCTGTGTGAAAGCTCAAAATACAGAAAATAAAAACAAAATGAAAACAACATCATTAAAAAAACAAAACAAAAACACCCCAGCTTGCCACCATATACATATATTAAACATATAGAAATTCGATTTTCTGAAATTGATATGATTTGAAGAAATTATAGTTCACTTGCTAAAAAATACTTTAAAAAATAAACCACAATTATTTCTAAAACTTAACACTGTGACAGTCATATATTGGTTTAGTAAGCAAAAGACAAGTATATTCAATAACTAGGATGAAGGAAGTTTCAGTTCTGTTCTAAACCATATTTCAAATGAACTACAGAAGCAACTATAAAAGCAGTGCAAGAGCAACAGTTGAGGGTTAATTCTAGTTTCTCAAAAGCTTTACAATCTAAGTATAGCTTATATTAGTGAATCAAAAAAACTCTAGAAAGCATAATATACTTATGGTTACAATCAGAATTCTAACCATAGTGGCTGATGGAATGTTAACAGATGAGCCACGGATGCACGCACACATAACTCCACCCGTAGTAAATCCACCCTAATTACTGGTTTATGGACAAGAAAATTCAGATTAAAATTCTTTATAATAATGAGGTAATATTTCTAATACCTACTAGAGAGACAGCACACAGATAGGAACCATAAGTTATATAGGATTTTTTTTTTAAAAAGGAAAAATGAGTTATTTACATATTGACTAATCTAGATTAACCCAGAAGACAGCTAAAACAAGCTCCCCAAAGTTTGTATATCTAGGGAGCTGCCTATTAAAAAAAAAAGAAACAAAGGATACTCAACACACTCTTTGCTTTTCATTTCAACAGTGGAAAACCAAAGGCAAAGGGCATCAGGGAAGGCAGGTTTCAGTTATTCAGCCAAACACAGTACAGCGAAGATAAAACGTTGTGTTTAGTCAGGGGTTTTGGTTTTGCTTATACAAACTTCAGACACTTCAGATCTGTTTTATACTTTCAACTCACTAAAGTTCCAAAAAGGGTTGCACCAAAAGGTCACATCAGAGCAGAAAGCCAGCACGATGCAACCAGAGAACCAGCAGAATGCAACCAGCGCGGTGCAGAGATGGCTGTAGGTGTGAGGGGAGCAGGCAGAGCTCTGCAGAAACAGCCTGACACCTCCCCACCCCTCTGAGAGCATCTGCAGATCCAGTGGGGCTGATCTCTAACGAGACAGTTGACTATACAGCGCTCTGGACTGGAAAAACTCTCCCAGCGTGAGCAGACAGCCCTGACAAAGACAAGCGAGCTGGGGTTAGCCCCGAGGAAGCCTGGCTGTGACACAAGCCAGCGATAGTGATCTGCCTAATGATGGAAGATTTTTGCCTCAGTTTCTATGGCCACAAGCAGGAAATCTTTTGATATTATGATCAGCACCATCCTCACCCCTGGGAGGAAGACAATACATATGAGTTTCCCCTACTTTCTCTGAAAAGGAAGGGGATGGTAAAGGAATTGAGCAGTGTTTAGGTGCAGCTCTCACAGACAGATGCTGGGAACTGTGTCAGGATTTAAAGGACTCCTGACAGAAATTAAGAAATCCAGCTCTGCCTACCTAGTTTCAAACACGACTATTTGATGAGAAGTGCCAAAAATTATGAGATAAAGAATAGATTTTTTTTTTAATATATAAATATCTGGCCAAGTCTCCATAAGTTAGCATGACTTCCATCAAGAACACAAACCGATCAGCTAGAAAAGAACAATCTCCTCTTTGTTTACTGGAAGAGTTTCCCATGCTAGCCAGAAGCAAGATAAAACTTGCAGTAATTTTTTTTTTCCCTGTGCTTGTTTATATGATGAAGGTCATGTTATTCCAAGGAATTTCAACCCTTCATTAGATGTAGCAGACTATGTATTCCACTGGGGAGACCTGAGGTCGAGTTAATTACTTTTGCCAACCTGTTGTCTCAGCCACAGTGATTTGTAGCAGTATCAACAGAAAATTACAAACATGTAGAACTCCCAGACCTTCACGTTCATTCAGATCGTTCTTACAGACTCACAAAATAACAATACCAAAAATCAGAGGCAAAAGATTTCAGTTTATAACTGGTATGGAAGTCAAGTAACCCCCTTAAAAGAAAAAAGGGTTCTCTGTCAGGTAAAAAGCAATCAAGTCATCATGGTAGCTTTAAAGTCATCCAATTTCAGCAAACACCTTTGATCTATTTCAGTGTTCTGTTACTAATCTACTGCTGATGCAGAAATATACAAAATGCAAGAACAACAATGAACAACAGAACCTTGTCCTGACTAGACACAGACACATGATAGACGACAGCAGGTCATGGGAAAAGTAAGTTCCCAGTCCCCTAATAGACAAAATTATGAATTGCAAGATTAAGAAAAATCCTACTTTCTGCTTACCTGATATGGAACAATACTCCCATGAGCTGTACCCCAGCGTTTTGCTTCAATTCTGCAATTAAGGTAATTAGCTGCTACATGAGTGAGACATGCAACCTGGAAATGGAGAAAAAGTAAAGTATTCAGGAAAGCTGAAGCTGAATTCATTGACAACTTTGGAGATTTCTGTCTATTTAATATGTGCTCCAGACATGCAAGTTAAAAATATCTACATCACAACAGTATCTTTTGTATTACATATTATGCACTCTTTTTAATATGAAGAAAAAAATAATTAAAAATCAGGCTTTTTCTGTATCATGGAAGGGCTTGTGTAAGTACAAGTCAAACTCAATAAATAATACATGTCCTGCAACACCAGTAATGCTACACAAATCTAGCACTAAACTACCCTAAGAGACAAGACAGTACTACCCTAAATATTTTGCAGAATGGTTAACTGCAGCAACAAAAAAAAAAATCAGTTGTCTTGTCCAAAGTCTAATGGGAAGCATGATGGATTTGTGGGATAGAACTCACCATTTCCTGAACCTCAATCCCATGCTTAAATCACAAAGGCTTTTTCTCAGCTACAAGATTATCTTTCTGTTTTCTCCTATGCTTCTCATTTTACATGTCCAAACTATGGAAAATACTTCTGAATTCTTCAGCTCCCCACATGCTCTGCAATATTAATTAAGTGGTAGGCCTTGATAAATCATCTGCCATTAGAAGATAAGGAGAGATTTATCAAGTTATTAGTCAGACAGACAAAACTGGAAAAAGATTAATTTTGTGAAAAACATGGCAAGCTAATTTAGTAACCATAACTTGAGGGGATAAATATATACTTTACAAGCACAGATGTATCTTAGGAAAAAGAAGTGTACATTTACAATGCACTAATGCATGAAAACCCATGTGTTATAATAAATGGCAGTTTCTCTATTCTTATTTCTTCAAGAGAATACAGTGGGTGACTCTCTCTGAAGCCAAGTAACATAATCAAGCACCACAGTTAGCATGCAAGGTTATCACTACTAATTCATGAGACACAATATATTTGTTTTATGCTGTTAACTAGTGCCAGTAAGTGCAACTGCTTGCCTAAACAATAGGCCATGTGACTAATTTTTTCCAAAAATACTATTTTCTTCATAGTTCTGCCCTAGATGGAAGAAATTTGCTATGGTGATCCAAGTGTTTACACTATTCTGTGCCTAGTAATGAGTCTAATCTACATCAAAACGTGCAGTAATTAATTCAGAGTCCATCATTCACATTGCAATATGTGAATTATATCAGAATTTCTAGAAAAGGAGTGCCATTTCATTTTCTTCTCTGTTCTCCATATATGCCAAAAAGGCAACGTGAATGCGTCACTATCCCATTTAAAGCAAATATTTAACTGTAAATCATGGATACAGTGATTTAGTTCAGCAGAAAACCTAGGAAAATACACAGCAAATAAGAATTTAACTGCTGCCAAAAACTATATCCACATACACTAACTACAAATACAATGCCTTATTCCTGAGTACTGTTGGAAAACACTTTGTAGTTGGATTTCAGCTCCAGCTTATTATAGCCCAGTGTCACTTCATTCAGCTGAAGTGTTGAACAATGTCTAGTCTGTCCTTCAGTCCCCAGGAAAATCTCAGCAATTAAGGAACTGGATCTGGGAGTACATGGAAAGGATGTTTTTTTCTTGTTTGCAACTTTACTCAGCAACATAGAATGAAACACACCATTATTACACAGACAGCTTAATGAGTCACAAAAGGGTGTTCTTTATTAATAAGACATACCCTAGACCCATCATTCCTGTCAATTATCATTTTGGGGTCACACTCCACAGCCATTTTTTGTCTTACTACAGCTATGCAATGATGATTAAATATTAATCACTAGCTGTTCTTCTGTATTTGTGTGGAACACTATACAGTTGCTGTATTCCACACTCATTTCACTGACAGGTGAGATGCATCCAACTACAATGGGTTTGTACTTTTAAAGACACAAGAATGCCCTCTGTGATACCTGTGTTGGACTTTTCCACTTCTGGAAGGAAATGCTATAACAAATTTAACTCTGGGAAGGACATAATGAGTTAAAACTTAGCGAAACAGAAATCCTACATCACTGATACTGGATATAATGGAGCCAAGATTTTATTCTGTCTATATTCCATGCTGTAGAAATAGGGCTGAGTTTCATAAACAAAATGCTACACAGTAGGTTTAAAAAAAAAACTTCTATCCTTAAAAATATTTTTAACAGTGTTGAAAATTGTTTCTCAATGAGATTAATATTTTTTTTTTTTTTTTCAGTGGTGGAAACCATACACATCTAGATTTCTCCAAAGCACTTGTGCAGAGTATAATAGGAAAAAAAAGAATTAAATATAATGTTTGCTGGACATCTTAATTCTGCCAGTAATGCAGATGCTGAAAGGCTCTCTTCAGAAGCAATAGACAGCAATGCCAGGGAAGCCAGCAGTTTAGTAAAGACAGCAATTTTGGAACTAAAAGTTGCTTAGACTATATCAAAGCTTCAATTCAACATGATACTTAGAAGAATAATTCCATTTCAGTCAATGTACTGATCACTTGCTTGAAGGCATATGCCTACATACCCTGCTGAAATTGGTTTATTATTATTGGCTTATTGGATTTTTTGTAAATCATGAAGGAAAAGGGCTTTTGGTTCCCTGACATTTTTCTCTGAGTTGAATACCTTGTTCATAGTCAATTCAGCCAGTCAAAAAGAAGCAATAGTAGTCTCCTCCTCATCATCCAAATAAAATTATATTGACCTCATCACAGTAAATATTTCAGAGCTTTGTGTTTTATGTATAAACACACTTAACTGACCTCTGTGGCCTTTTGGCCCTTTCATAATAACTGATGAACTCAGCAGACTTAAAAAGACAATTCTATTTCCACTGTCCCATGGAACGGTCAAGGACAGTCCTGGGACTAATGTGCTTTTCTCTTTCCTCTCTTCCTGGCTCATCTCTCTCTGGTCTCTACAAGGATTTACTCTCATTGAAAAGGCATTATCCAAAAAAAAAAACCAAAAAACAAACCCAACTTTTTAGCATAGACATTTTATGTCCTTAATAAATAACACACAATTTATCTACCTATAGATACATATACTTTAAACACATATATATACACCTTACTGTTGTTTAGCAAACTGCTGAAGTGTAAGCATAAAAAAAAAAATCCCAGTTGAACATTTCTACAGACATTCTATCTTGCAGAAAAAAAAGATTTTAACAAAATAAGACTATTTCTCCAAATTGCCCTGTAATTCAAGACTCAATTAGGACCTCACTGCTAGAGACACTTCTTGCAGTAGGAATTACTACAGTATAATCAATCTCTCAAAACGAAGTCTGGGTACATCTGTATTCCATATTCAGTTAAGTATTTTTAAATCTATATTTAAAACTGCTTTCCTGAAACCTTATAGACCTATTTCTTTTCTCCTTTAATTAAGTAGTAATCCTTAAATGTAACCTTTGGACTTGTAACATTAAAGCAGATGCAACACAATGAATGATACAGACATCTCTGCATTCATTTGCTTGCAGAGACAGATCTATGCACTATAAATAGGTATTATCAAATATCTACAGATAAGCATTTCTTTATTTCACATCAATAAAGGAAACACACACTTCAACATTCCTTTCTGATATTAATGTTGATGGCCAAATAGCATATTTGAGTTACATACTTACTTAAACCAGAACAAAAAGAGCTGCATTAAGGTCTGAGAAGTTATGCTCAGCTTATGATGGAATCAGACAGATGGGAAACAAGATATTAAAAGCCACAAGGTGAGGAGACAAAGAAAAGAGACAGAATTTCAAAAGATTTTTTTTCAAGATAGCACATCAAACATAATTTATTACAATGAGTTCACTGAGTCAATCAATCATTTACATGCAACTTCAACAAGTGGATATGCGTAACAAAAGACGACAGGTAACTGGGAAGAGGAAAAATAACATTTTAATTATACTCTTTACTTTCTTCTCCCTCCAATTTTGTATTCACTTTCTTGCACATATCTTAACAAAGCTTTGATTCTTAGCCAAGTTCATTTTTTTTTCTCATTTACTTTTTCTTAAAGTAGGCATGTAGACTGTCTTACAGCAGCACAGATCACTCACTTTATGGTACACTACTCAACTAACAACCCAAATATTAATTTATAACTTCGGAGAGAAAAAAAAGCATCTTCAAAAATTTCAGTGCCTTCTGTTATGCAAAAGCCAATAATCTTTTACTTACACCTTTCCCATACTTCTGGTGACCTGGATAAAAGATCTTTACATGTTGAAAAATTTGAACATAAGACCACAATCCAAATCTGGTGTGCAGTAACAAAACACTCTTAAAAACACTGATTCTATACTGGTATTAACCTAATGGCTGATTTTACTGTGTTACACATTTTCCCCCTTCCATGGTGCAATAAATACTTTGACATTACAAATAAACATTCAAGTTTGATTAATTTTGTTTTTGCAGTTACCCTCCATCTCATTTGTATATTTGTATTGAAGCTGCTTCCATGGACACATGTACAAGGTGACCCTCAGCTCTTGCTCCTTGAGTGTTTTTTAAACTAAAAAAAAAACAAACAACAAACCACCACACATCAAAAACAAAATGTGTGGGACTTGCTGATCAAAAATAGCCACTTAAAACTGCACTTAGCAAATCAGACAGACAGTGAAATTATGTGCTAGGAGGTGCTTAATGAACTAGAAACAGTAAAAAGTACATACAGTGAGAAAACTGAAGGTGATGTATTTGAAAATCTTATCTTGAACAAGGATACTCAGAGGGGAAGAACACTAAAATTGAAGTGTACAACTGACTGTACAACACTTTTTAGTGTAAAAAAATAGGGCTGAAAATGACTTTTGATTTATTGTAAAAAAATATAGTTTAGACAAAAATACAGAGAAACCAAGACATCTTCAAAAACACAAAGCATTTACATAGCAGAGAACTGCCGAGTTCAGTGAAATATAACAACAAAAATAACTGGTCTATAAATGATTTTTTAATGAGCTAATTAGATCTTAAAAAAGACCAGAGTGAATGCTTCTGTACTTCTCATAGCATGCTGATCATCTCCTGAATAAGATTCAATTTGTATTAACAATAGCAAAGACTGATGCAACTAACAGATGTAGGACTTGAAATTTAAAAAATATGTATTACTCAGCACACAGTTTCAGGAGAAAGTCAGTGGTAACTGGACTCCTGTCTCTCCACTCCCAAAAAGACACCACTGAACAACAAACCTACACACACAGATGAATTATAGGTGAAGAAATAAAAATCTTGACCATAGTCAGAACTGCCATGAAAGAGATTTAAAAAAAAAAAAAAAAAAAAAAAGAGCTCCAGTTGAAGAAAGCAACATTTTAAAATAAAGAATAAATTACATGTTCCAGATTGAAATAAAATGCTAATAAGATTTTTCTGAAAGTGTAAAAACCATACTACTTTAACCACTGAAAAATTCTTGTTTCAGGTTCATCACAACACAGGAACAGCTCCAAGGAATCCATCTCTTTAAAGAAGATTTTATTAAAGAGAATACTCAGATTAAAAAAATTAAAAACAAGAACTCCAAATTTAATCTGTACATTCTGTGTAAAATCCTGGTGCATTTATATATAAACCTTAATCCTATGGTCCAACACTATTTTTCTCCCAAGCATCTGATTTACTTCATTAGTAGGCACTTACTGAATGTTTACTTTAAACTTATTTGGGAATACACAGCCCAAACCCTTCATGGAATCTCCTACAGAGTCCTCACCACCCTCTATGCACATGTTATGTCATATACATTGTACCTTTTGCCACCCTGAGTTCCTTACAAAAGTCACTTTTCTGAAACAAGAGGGATTAATCTGCCAGATTTCACGTTTCTACTCCAAAGAATAAAGGCACTGAGATTCTCAGGAGGGAAAAGATAAAATGCTCCTATCAATGTACTTTCCCATAACTTGTTCCTGAAAGCAGATGTATCATTTTAATAATAACTTTGAAAACAAATCCCTTTTTGGCAAATGCACAACGTGAAAATTCTGCCAGAACAGTCAAATCTTTGGCAAAGTTCTAAAAACTAAAATCAGGCTCTGATAACAGATATATCAGAAAACCTTAACTATAAATGACAGTTCTACAATCATTTCCTCAAATTTCCATCTTTTCTGAAGAAAGAATATAGAGCCACTGAACATGAAATGCATTACACTCTATTTACACATAGCTTTACTGAGTCCATGCAAAATTCAGCAACTTCTCCTACATTTTATACTGTTTAAGTTAATACATATAACCTTTTTCCTTTTATAGCCTTTCCCATCCAGAACCTAAGCATTTCATACAAATTACAATTTCTCTGGTTTTTAATTCTATGTAATGATGTCTGCTTGTATTTCACAGATTGTTTAGAAAATGACACAGCTCAAGTTCTCAGACTGGCTCCTATTCATGCAGACAACTGCAAGTGTATTTGTAAAACACAGAGCAATTTGAATCCTCAGAGGTGTGAGCAGGTAGAGGAACTCATCCACTTAGTGACAGAGCTCAGGTGAGCAGATTGAGAAGTATCAGGGAGTGCCAAGAGAGAGATCAACTCCTGGAATCTCTCTCTCCTGTCCTTCCCCAGGACAGGCCCGACAGGCAGGCAGGACACCCAACAGGGAGGTTCCCTGTCCTCTCTCCACCTGGTCAGCACAGTGACTCATGGGGCAATGGTGACAAGCTCCTGTCCAGCATAGTGGGCACAGTTCCCCTGTGACTACCCCACCTTCCCAGGAGCTCACACATAAAAGGTGTGAGGTCTGCAAGCAGAACCAAACAATTATGAGGACAATAATAAATAAATGTCTCATCTAACAGGGAGGCGTCACTGAGTTTCAGCTGCCTGTGTCCTGCCTCAGCACTGCTTCCACTAAGAGAGGCCATTGCCATAGGAGACACCCTTCTGATGGGAACAGAAGCTCAATACGCCCACATGATCCATTTCCTAGAGAATTTTGGTGCCTCCCTGGGGCCCAGGCTAAAGATGGGAAGAGAAGCTTCCTACCCTACTATGGCCTTTGGATTATTGTCCATTACTGACTTTTCAGGCAGGCAGCGATGAAGTTGCAACAAGAAGTCTGAGGGCAACAAAGAGAAACTTCAGAGACTTGAGACAACTACTTAAGGGATCAGGAGCACAAGTAGTGTCCTCCTCTGACTTCCAGCTGCAGGGAATTATAAGTGTAGAAACAGAAAGACCCAGGTCATCAATACCTGAGCTTGCTGTGACTGGTGTATGATCATGGATTGGGCTCCATGGCACCAGACGGGATACACCAACCTACAGGCTTGAGGAAGAGTGGCTAGAAAACTGCCTGGTGGAAAAGGACCTGGGGATGTTGGTCAGCAATTGCAGAATGTGCAAAGAAGAGTGTTGAAGCTGCTGAAGGATCTAGAGCACAAAACTTATGAGGAATGCCTTGAAAAATATGTTTATTTAGCTTAGAGAAAAGGAGGTTAGAGGGAGATCATCTCGCTCTCTTCAACTAGCTGAAAGGAGACTGGAGCTAGGTGCAGGTCAGCCTCTTCTCCCAAGTATCAAGTGACAGGACAAGAGGAAACAGCCTGAAATTGTGCCAAGGTTTATGTTGGACATTAAGAAAAACTTCTTCACTGAAAAGGGTTGTCAAGCCCAGGGAAATGGTTGGGTAACCATTCCTGGAGGTGTTTAAAAGATGTGCAGTTGTGGTGCTGAGGGACACGGTTTAATGGTGACTTGGCAGTGTTAGGTTGGACTTGATGAGCTTAAAGACCTTTTGCAACATAAATTAATATATTCTAGTAGCTGTATTTGACAGTTGAGAATGAAAACAGCAAAACACACAAATAAAATCCAGATAAACAGATTTTACTCATAGAAAAATTAACTACCTGTGAGGACAGGCACCAGAATAACTAGATCTAATTGATAAGCCAGAAACAAGACCATGATGAATAATACAAACATAGAGAAACACCACCAAGCAGCAGAACTCCACCAGACCAAAAAGCAGCCATTGGTCCATATGTGTTTCAGCATCATCCTTCACTTCACTTTTATTATCTATTAGAATCTACAGAGAAGTTTCAAAGTTATGAGAGGTGCTCAAACCAAGCTGTGTCAAAACCTTAGAGTTCCATTAGCATACCAAAAAATGACATACTTAAGGTTTATTAGATTTCCACAGCACAGAAATCAGTTGGTTTGCTAACTTAAAACTTTCCACCACATAAAACTGAAACTTCTTCCATCAAGTTACAGCCCTTTTCCTTGCTATTTATATAAACAAAATAGTGCATAACATGTTGAAAGGACCTATCCAAATCTGACCAATTTACAGAATTAATTCTGAAGTCTTCCATGAGTTTAGAGGGAGGAATGAGCTCTTGGGATACAGTGAATGTGCTTATTCTGCTACTAGTTGCTTAAATAATTACCACTTCTTTTGAACTACCCAGGTTATCCTTCTCCTAATAGTTAGCACGATCTGCTGGTAATAAACTACAGAAAACATCTTGATTCCATCTCCAGAATTACACCCTTATTCAAAGGTCATCTAAATAATAAACTCATAAAAAAACCAAAACTTAGTTTCTCTTTAAACCCTCTACACTAGCCACTTTAGACAGCCATTTTGCTTTTTAATATGCATTAAAGGGGCATGTTTTTTCTATCTCCTTCTTAGTCTAACTGATGACAGAGGTAGCTCAACACAGGAAAATGAATCTGCAACACACTCAGGCTTAGTTTCATTAGCACAGGAACAATAGCAGCAAAGAGAAAAAAAAAAGGCACAGAATTTACTGTGAGATAGCAGATAAAGAAGAAATTCCCTTGCAGCAGAGGTATGTAGTCTGTTTACAGAGTAAAGAAAGCCACTAAATAAACCCAAGCTGCAGGTGGAGTATGATTTACCAAATGACTTTTTACGTAACTAATCATTAGAAATCACAACACACATTCCAGAGAGGGCAATATTAAATTGAGTTACTGTCATGTTCGTATGGTCTTCTGGTTTATTCAATAAAATTCTGGCTACTTATAACCCTGAGGGATAAATTCTGGTCTTAGTTATACTGATGTCCTCAGTGGAAATTATGAAAAAAAGTAGCCAAGCAAAGTGTTTAATGCACAGTATGTATTTAAATAAACACTCACCTTAAATCACATTTCATCATCTTTCTGTATCAGAACTATGCAGTGTAAAAGACAATATCTCCATACAGTGCATACACAATTTCTGATCATGATAGAGATTAAGAATACGTTTTGCAAAGATGATGCTTTATAAGCTTGTAAAAAAAGATCTGCTTATTCAAACCATAACCAAAACAAGACAACTGTGTAACACTATGCCTAGTCAGCCCCCAAAATCACCAGCAACAATGACCTCCAAAAAAACAGATTTTCTTTCTCTATTCAGCCAACTCACAACTCTCAGCGAACAGCGAAGCAACAAGATACAGTCAAGGTACCCGAGTAGTATCAGGTATACGGATACCCTGAGTTCCAAGATTGATGCTTCTCACATAACTTACTGCTCAGGGATGCCATATATATCCTACGGGCAGTATGCAATCCTTATCAGCTTCATCTGCAGTCGATAATTTGCAAAAAACATGTGATGAAATCCCTGAATAGAGAGCACTAAAAGCACCTTAAGTAGCTAAGTCTTCAACACAATCATCTTGGGGGAAAAAAAACCGTGCAGAAAAAAAACCCAATAGTTTCTAAACCTCAACAGTGTATCTCAGTAACTCTCAAACTGAAGCACAAAAATGGAGCATAGAAAATAATTCATACCAATTTGCTCTTTTTTTCTAGAGACACTTAAAAATTTTGAGAAACTATTGAGTTTGTTATGTCAAATACAAGCTAAAATATAGTAACCAGAAGCAGAGAAGTGTCTGATGAACAATCACATAATACAAACAGTATTGACCACATTATCCTGTCTGTGGAATCTGGAGAAAAAATACAGTCCAAAACTGCAGAAATGTTAAATGTAAAATACTTCTTGCAGATTTCCAATCCAAGAGAAACCAACTTATTACAGTATTTGTTGGAGCCTGGTTGTAATTAAATACAGGAAGGATATTGAAACTTCCAAGAGATTTTTTTTAAGCCACAACAGAAGAAAAGGCACAATTGCATAATTGGAACCAAATCCAAAACCCACTTCCTTCTTATTTACTAGCATCATCTAAAGGACACTATTTAGATGCTGAAAGGTCTGGAGCTGGCAAATGTAAATCATCTAAAAGTCAAAAATTTCAAAGGAATTTTATGACATGGGTTAAAAGTTTATAGATGAGAGATATAGAAAGTTAGTACTCACTGCAAAACCACATCCTAGTGGTCACCGTATCTCCCTTGTCAATAAAATCCTAGAATTCTATTTTGTTGCAGGGGGAAAACAGCCTCTTTGGTAGTAATAAGCTGCTATGAAGCTATGGGGCAAAATGGTATATAGAATTTGAAAGAGGTCTTTTTAAGATATTCTAAAAACAGCATTTCTTTTGGGATCAAGATTTCACTTATATTTCATTCCACACAGACCACTGAAATACTAAACAAACCTGCCAGTCAGTGGGATATTTATCATTTCTGTTGGTGTTTGAAAGTAGTTCAGTGATCTTTACTCTCTCAATTAGCATATCTGTTCAGGAAATTAATATCAAAATCATCCTCCAGCCCCCCCCTCAGAAAATAAAGAAAAATAAAAAAGCCAACACACTTCTGCAATTTTACAAGGCGTGCAGAAAAGTGATTGTGCAGACATAAATGGACATGTACACTCTAGATTTTTTTGTTATAAAACAAGGGGTTTTCAGGGATTTCTAACTATTTAAGTGCTCTAATTCCTGGGTTTCTCTTTTCCTTTCTGACATAGTCAAGAGTCCTCCACAGTGCTGAAAGAAGATGCACGTACAGACCAGTTGCACAATTGAGCTCAGCTGCAGGAATGGCCAAAAGGCAGAGTGTGCTGCTCTGTTAGTTCTATGCATGCAATACTGATAAAAAACTAAAGCTTCATGCAGGTCCCTGCTGTTGTAACACTATTAGTAGGAGGACAGTTCAGTAGTGTTTTTGTTTTAAACACAGAAAAGAAACGAGATACCTTTTTTTGCCCTGATTAAAAATTACTACACTCCCATGAAAATCACACTGAAGAAAAAGTTATCGAGATGCATCTGTTTGACCTCCGGATCCCACTATTAATCAACTGCAACAAGAACTTAAACTAAAAGTCTACGACTTTAGGTTCCTTATTGCTTTGGCAATATCCATGAGAGACTTCAAAAGGCCTTTCTTTCTTTTCAAGCACCCATCCCATCAGGAAGAGCTAGCTTTAGATATCCCAGCTTGATATGTTAAACCATAATCCCTCTGAAAGCTTGGATCTTTCAAGAACCTGATCGTATCACAATAATTATCTAACTTTCCTTCAAGAAAAAAAATTACCACCAGAAGTTTTGCAAGAGCAATTTCTTTTTCTTACATTAATTTTTTGATTTGTGTTACTCTCACCCTTAAGGACTTACAAATAACCAGCAGTTTTGCAAAAAGAAAGAAAACAAACCAAGAAAACTAGATGTTCCCAGAGAGGCTCAGATGTCAGTTATGTTTTTCTTCATTCATTTTAACATGTCTTTTTAATGGGATTGATCACACGGGTTTATTTTTGTTACCCCCTTTTAATACATGTTCTCATTATAGTCTTGGGCCAACACCCTAAATTTAATTTGGACTGATGTAACAGGGTTATCTAAAACAAAAGAGCTATTTTCTGAGCAGCAGTTTATGCTCGGTTCCAAAATACCAGCTTGCTTCAGTTAATTCACCAACACTGAAGTAAATAAAAATACTTTGCAATAAGAGCACGCATGTGTGGAACTACTTCTTAATAACTTTTAGATAATTGTAATTTGGTAGCAAGCATGGAATGAATTAATGTTTAAAGAAAAAAAATCACTGAGCTGTCCCTTCACCATTCAGTATTTCTTCAGCTAAGCACACAGAAGACAACCACCATGCATCATGGTATCTTCACTAACATCTATCCAAGCCTTCATTCCTTTTATCTGGTGTGCCAGGGAGTGGCCTAATGGGTCATGTTGTTTAACTGTAGATATAAATTTTGCAAGATGAGAATGCTTTTGTGCAGAGCCAAATCTATCCTAACCAAGGAGAAAGTTTCTAAAGACCAATGAGGTGACAAAGAAAGGTGAAAAGAAGTTACAGCAACACCTCACTTCAGCTCTTCTTGCTTTCAGCATTTGATAAAATACAAAAGCATTTTATAATATCAATAAGGCACTATTAAAGCCAGAAACACAGTGAAACAAGGAATGAAAAAGTAAATTAACTACTCTGAAAATTAACAGAAATTACCAGAAGACCTTTTTATAAAATTAGAAATTAAAAAGGTCAAGGAGAAGCTGATGTATCATCAAACAGATACCTTAAACAAAAAAAAAACCTTGCACATAGAAAATATTTAGTAGAAGTTTAACATATATTTAAAATATTTTTTCTAAACTGCTTATTACATTTTTCAAATACAGACACAGCATTTACAAATACACATTAGTATGATGAAGAGTTCAGTCCTTACAAACATTTTCTGAAGCAAATGAAATATTCTTTGTTGATTTAAACATGGTTTTCCTCTCCTTTCCAGATTTCATTTCAGTAGGTAATTAAACAAGAGCAGCAGGCATTAAAACAAGAGTAGCCTCCACCATTAGTCTCAATCATAATCATCAGACAATGAGATTGGACAGAACCTCTGGATGTCATATTGCCCAACCTCCTGCTCACACCAGGGTCAATGTTTTGCACAGTGGGCACCCTAGCATCTCCCAAATGCCCTGTCAGGTATTACTTGAAGAAAAATACAGTTGAATAAAGATTAAAATAGCAGAGCACCATAGTAGCTTTGACTGATCCTGTATTCCTTTTTTGATGTGCATTTGAAAATGTACACAAAAATTCCTATCCATCACATCTCCAGTTACTCTTAGGAGGTACCTACATCAGCAAGTCAATGAAACATCCAACCATATGCAGCTCAAACCAACATCACTGTTACTGTGAATTATCAAATATTGCTCCAGTGGTGCTTAAATGTTCCAAGACAAATTTAAGTTCCCATTTTTCATGCTATATGCTACACCTTTCACAATCAAGATACCTTTGTTTTTCTCATTTTGATGAGATTTTTCTATAACATGCCTAGAGAAAATGCCACATCTTCAAGTGGACTTCATTCTTTAATTCCCAGAGCCAAAAGGCAGACACCCTGGAATATATTTGACACTTGGGTTATACTTGATTACTGTGGGTGTTTTTGCACAAGTCATTCAAGTCACTCTGGTAGTAGTACCACCCAGTGCCAAGACCTCCCTCCAACAGTGTTTTCACTGTTTATCCTTGTCTATCTCACATTATCTACTCCAAATGTTACCTAGAATATATAGGAATATTATAAACTTCAATTAGCCCCCCTTTTCAAAGACCATGCAGGTTCTTTGTAAAAAGTGAAAACCAAAAGTAATGCAGTAGTAACCACAACCATGTCATCTAAAATGGTCACTGCCAGAATAAGAAAACTGTCACTAATGTCATCACCATTGTTATTATTGTTGTAATTAATTGTACTATTTTGCATTCATTTATGTCAAAATAGTATTTTGGATCCAAATTTCTACACAACTAAAAGCAATGTTTTTGAAGCTCCTACCTGAGATGACAAGAGATTGCAGTCAATGTGCAGTCCTTTCCCTGTCTTATACCTCTGAAGTAAACCAGCCATGATTGCTCCATATGTGTACAATCCAGTAGCAAGATCTGTCATGGCTACCCCTGGTCTAACTGGCTCACCATCCTAAAGAAAAAGAAAAAAAGCACCCCAAAATAAGTCAAAACAAAATACATACACAAAAAAAAAGAACACAAAAAAAAATGCCAACAAAAACCCACACCAAAAAAAAAACAACCCAACTTCAAACAAATAAAACTTTTAAAAAAGGAAGCAAACAAGCAGAGGTAAAACATTAATTTACTACTCTATACAGTAGCTTTAATTCAAGAAAAATATTTCAGAAGTAACAAACACCACTCCCCTGCCAGCCAAAAGTTGCATTACTGCGCTGACAGAAGAACAAATCACATCCCTAGTCAGGTAGAAAGAGCTTTAAGCAAAGCTGCTGTCAAGGCTCAGGAGCTGTGTGGAAGCCTAATTAGAGGCAGCATCAGGACAGGCTCTGTGATCATTTGAAAAGATGAAGATACTCTCCAGCAGAGCAGACCTTTCTTTCCATCACTATGCTTTGCTGTTGCTCAGTTCTGCCACCAGTTTACACTTTTATTCCTAACTTTTGCTGTCTGCTAAACTCCTCACACTCTGTCAGCTCATTTTGGCCCAGAGAGAGCCACAACATATTTTGGAAGCTTCCTTTCCTGAGCCCTTTTTTTTTTTGCCCTTCAACATAATTTACATTATCAGCAATATAAAAATGATCCTTTAAAAATGGAAATTGTTCTGAGGTGGCATACTTCATAAAAGTATTCTCAGTGCAGTTGTCTTTGCAGATGGGAAATAGCTGCTGAAGCAAATATGAACCAGTAATGGCTACATTTTTCAACAGCTCTGAGCTATATGCCAGTGTCCTCTTTTGTTGCAATTTGTTTGGTTTTAAGCTGAAGAATGGCCCCTCTGGTACTGTAGATCCAAATCATCTCTTGCTGTCTTGTGTTCAGTAAAACAGTTTCTTCAGCAAAAAAAGAATTCCTATTGAAAACAGCATGTCATAATCCACTTGGAGATGGAATGGGAAATGTACCCAAAATGGGTTTTAGTTAATTAATTTCAACTTACTGCCTTAATGAGTCAGAAATTTTCATCAAAGGGATATTCATCTGGCACTGATATATCTGAATATATTAAGTAGGAGCTTTCTGTTCATCGAATATGAAACTTGAATGTGGTGTTTAACCACGAAATATCTCTAAATTATGTCATCTAAGACAATAAAAGTGTCATCAGTGTCAACTATGTCCTTTTAGCATATTTTAATTTATGTAAAGAAAAACTAAATGTGGCCTGAAGTGACTACTTTCATTCCAAATGGGTTTGTGGTACAGATTTACACAAAACAGATTCCCTGCTATTGCTTGTAAATTTTCATAAAGACACCAGATTTTCAAGTTTTGCAGGTGTCACATATTTGTAATACAGAGCTTATCACACATGTGTAAGAGCTTGAATTCCATGAAGGTTTCTGCCCATGAAAACATGGTTTAAGACAGCATTCTACTCTACACTGACTGTCTTTGTGCAAGCAGCAGAAATACCACGAGCACAGGTGCAGTTGCTTTTCATGTAGCTTTGTAATAATGCTCAAGTTATAGCTTGAGCTCAAGGTTCAGAACTTTGCTTTTTTTTTTTTTTACTGTCCCTTATGCATCAGAAAATGGTTTTGAGAAACTGATGAAATAATATATAACCAGCTTCAAATAAAGAAAAATAAGAAGCAAGGTTTAGCATGTTTATTTTAATCATACAAGAAAATGACTTTGATGAAGAAATTGTTCAAAAGACCCCAGTGAATAGATGGAACTATTACTAACATTGATGAAATGATTCCTGTGATTAAATTGCCTCAAGTCCTGGTGAGGTGATGCAAACATCTGGACTTCCAGTGTGGATCTTCACACCATCTTCTAATAAAATCCATCTTAATAATGGCCACTGTGGAGTATTGTTCTCATAATACAAACTCCAACTCACATGCAGTTCTTCAGTGTAACACTTGTATTTTCTGTCATTCACATATCATGGAAAAATGATTTACAAGGGTTCTGGTTTTTTTCAACTTTTCAATGTACTTTTATTTATTGATGTGGTACTAACTTTTGCCCCTTTCTAACAGTTTATACTCTCATTTAATTTGTTTTGGTATATTTTGAGGTGTGCATGAAATTTCTGGCATTGTGCTGGAAGTGCCCCTCACTTCATAGACACGAGGGGCAGACTGTAACAGTTACACTACAGTTACTGGGACCAGTCACTGCCTAGTGTGTATGTGCCTTATACATTTGAAGAGAAGCATCTGTAAGAACTGTAGTCAACTTCATGTCTTCTCATGCTCCGAGATGGGAAATATGTCTCATTAACATGGCAGCAGTGGGCAGATGGGACACTTGGCACATGATGTTTCAGCTTCCTCAGTCAAACAATGCTTGACTTACTTTACTTTTGAACAGAAAGGAGGACTCTGGTAACAATAATTGCCACAGTGCTTCAGTGTTTGCAATTGTTCTCAGCAGAAAACAAATCTATTTGCAGAATATTAATCTTACAGTACAGTTGTGTCCAGATCATGCATGGTTAGCTTTCAACAGCCTACTCAAACAGGAGTATGAGACACTCAGTACAGAAACTTGATGAATTCCTTGTTTATCTAGGGCATGCAAGTGTCATCCTCTAAAGAGCTGCACTACTGCTTCCAGAGAACCAGGAGCACCACCACAGATGACTATCTAGTGTTTATGATGCATGGAACAGACTTGTAACACTATTTCACTTGAGAAGTGACATTTGGAGACCACATTCCCTGCATCTGTAGGTGATTCAAGACAGCTTAAGTAAATGCCTATTTGACCAGCATTTTTCTGAGGTGAAGACACATATTCTGTGTATCCCTGGAATTCAGATACTAAACTACCCCTGTAATGCTTCCTACACTACTGCAACCACCAAAGATTTTGGATATCGGGGGAACAGCAGCACATGAAGGTTTTCCAGAACCATGAACAGCACATCTCTGCTTATTTTCAGGCTTGATGATTGAAAAGACATTTTGTCAGAGTTATCTGGATGGCTTCACAATTCCCTCTTTAAAAGAGAGAATATCAGTATCAAAGCATGGGTGAGACTGTCCACAAACACGTATAGTTCCATCACCCAGGTGTCAACAACATTATTACAGCTCTGAAAGCAACTACATGTGGCCATTACTATGTGAGCATAAATTGTCAATTTATTCACTGGAGATTTAGAATATGATTTTTCTTTTATTTTTCCATTTCTCAGTCATTAGAAGCCTGCAAGCCTGGAGTGGTCAGAAGGACATAAACAATATAAGCACTATCATTTTCTTAGATTCCCAGAGATAAGACCTCTTGTTGGACTCAAGAGGGCACACATACCAGATGTGTTGGCACAGGCTAACTTGCTCCATGCAGCACCAAGTTTTAGCACATAGCACAGAGATTTTCTAAGTTGAGAACTATACCTCGTGCCCTGTGATATGCATGAGACCAGAAACAGCAGCTGCAATGGAGTCATATCCACCTCTCTGAACCTTCGGACCAGTCTGACCATAACCTAAACCAGAAAGAGAACAATTAGTTAATTCAATCAGGTACAAGTGCAACATAAACACATATCACTATTTTAGTTAAAAAAGGAACCAACTAGTATTTCTCCTCAGCTTTTGTTCACAAGATGTCCAGACTGTACAATTGATGAATGCTATTGTATTCCAGTTATCCCTGGCACATTTTTAAGAGTAAACAGTTGGATTTATCCTGTGCAGGTTGATGATGTTTTTCATCTTAATTCTAGACAAATTCCTAGCCCTGCTATGCTGCATTCACTTTAGACAGAATTACATTTGAAATTTGCTGGATTCAGATGTCATTTCAGAGACTCTATGGTATCTCTACAGGCCTTCAGCTGCTGTCCAACAGGGTCTCTGTTGACTGAGTTTTATCTCCACTCTGCCAAAAAGTTACCTTGAACACCACAAGTGATCCTAAAATCATGACAGTGGTTCAGACACATGAACTGTTCCCCTCTTATTTCTCTTTATTCCACATCCAAAAACAGAGCTACCTTTAAATAAAGCACTGTGCACAACAGAGGGCAAGGCTGGCTCTTCTGCAAGCATATACAACCTGTTTGCCAAGAGTTAGAAATAATGAAAAGCAAAATACAAAGAAATTTCATGGAACTACCTAAGTACAGTTTTTCTCAGCTGTAGAATTAGGAGCTGCAGCCAGCAGGATGCTCTGTTGCTTTTCTCTCCGTTAACTCATCATATTCTTACAATAACAATTACAGAATCTTCCAGTTGAGGAGGTCTTGCACAAATCCAGTATCAGTCCTATTTCCCTGCCAGAGATCACTGCCTGTCAGTCACAGCATAACCTAATAATTTAGGACTGAAACAGAAGGCAGTTCATGTACTGGGCCTGTACAATGTGATGACTGTAAGTGGTCAAAGAGTCAGGTCTGGGTTTTTTGTAGAACCACTGGCCACCAATTCAGAGGGGAGAAATCAACAGGGAAGGAGCAATATGTTTGTTGTTATTAGAACTAATAAAAACCACCAGAGCCCTCAGGAATCAGATTTAAGAGTCTCTTCTCCTCCTCAAAGGCACAGCAAATTCAAAAGGTATTCTCTTGCTTTCTTCTCTCTTTTCATATAGCTCTAGGAGAAATGCTGTGATTAGAGGAATAAGCAGAACTTGCCACAGACAAGATTCCTAGTTTGGCTGGCACTTTAATGTTTCATTATTACCCTTAGCTATGAGGATAGTCTTAATATAAAAATGTCAACATCTACTGCAAGATAAAAGCTTACAGAATCTCCTAAATTCCTATTAATTATGCTCCCAGAATAATATTTTCTTACATATATAGTGTTTTGTAGATGTGATATCTAAACATTGACTTTGTTGATTACAGCACACAATTAAAATTCATTACTCATTGAGGTAATCTTGCTCAGTTCCTCCACTTGGACCAACATGGTTACATATTAAATCTATAAGTGACTTGTGATGTAAATAGCAAAAGAATGATGATCTCTTCAAACTGGATTCAAAGCACTCTGTGACTCCAACTAATATTTAGTAAATCACACCAAGCACAACCCCCACCACTGGCCATACCAATTACTCCATCACATCACAAACTATCTTAATTACCTGATATTTTTATGGAGCCATCAAATCCACATTATGCAAAGCTAAGGAGGAATCAAATTCCACACCTAATAGTCACAGGGAGTATGAGAATTCTAGAACCAGCACATTAATTTAGTCAGCATAGCCTCAAAACAAACATTTCTGAAGAGTGGATTCAACACTTTTCTTATCAATTGATCAAAACCATATCTTACTGACTTCACTCCTCACAAAGGAGAAAACAACCTACCAGTTCACCCAGTTTTATTTGAAATCACCTGACAAGAGCTGACTGTGAGACCCTAAAGAGTGACTGGTGACAGTTCATTTGATATTTACACACTTCAATTTAGAATCATAGAATGATAGAATGTTTAGGGCTGGAAGGGACCTCCAAAGGGCATCTAGTGCAGCCCCCTGCAGGGAGCAGGGACACCCT
>JAOEGS010023537.1:15360-30493 GCA_025447755.1 Corythornis vintsioides | reverse complement strand
GGGAGCAGGGACACCCTCAACTAGACCAGGCTGCTCAGAGCCTTGGCCAACCTCACCTGGAATATCTCCAGGGATGGTGCCCCAACCACCTCTCTGGGGAGCCTGTGCCACTGATCCACCACCCTCAAGGGAAAGTACTTCTTCCTGATAAAGTACCAGTGTTTTCATTATCAAACATAACAGCACTAGGAAATAAAATATAGTGGATCGACCCAAAATCCTCTGAAGGGCTCTAACAAGGCATATATCATTATCTCACTGGAACCAACTGCAGCATTAAAACCATTTAGATGTGTGGGACCATTTCAAAAACAAAATCTTGCTCAAAAAAAATTACTCAAAACAACTTTAATTGAATAGTGAAAAGCATATTGAAGTAAGTGAGAAATTACGTACTAGGCTCAGTTATTAACAAAGAAAAGTCATCTCAACACATCTGCTCTCACAAATGTTTTCATAAACAGAAACCATATGAAAATTAATCATTTAGTATGTGGACAGAACAACTATAAAATGCTTTGCAATGCTCTTCTGGTAAGGACAAAAACCCATCCCTCAAATACTATATTCAGGAAAGGTGACAGGCAACAAGTCATTTTTTTCAGTGGTATTTTAAAAATACAATTTAAGTCCTTTTCACATGTAACAACCTGGTTTCAAAATAAAAATTATTATTTAATGGCTTTCTGGTTAGATTTAGAGATTGTAAGTAGTGTTTAGTTAGTTTCCACAGGTCACAATAGATTAAAAACAAAAAAACCCAAACCCCATAATCCTGCTTTTGATCTGAATTCTGAATTGAAAAATCTAGTGTGGGGGCAAGATCTGTTGACATTGGAAGTGTTGCCCCAGGAACTGTGGGCATAAAGCCTGGAAGAAGAGGCAAAGATCCAAAAAATAGCTCGTTTAAAAATGAAAGATCCTATTACACAGACAAAAATCAAAGGCTGAACATGATTATACCTACACAGGTCAGCAGAGCAACAACAGCAGATGTTTTCAAAAGAACTCTACCACCAACACAAAAAGTTTGAAGGACAGCACAAAATACATGCTGAACATTTTGAATTCAGAAAGGCCAGTCACACTCCTTCTCTCAAGTGCCCTCTAGTGTAGAGTTTGCCTCCTTAAACTATAACCAATATTTAAGTTGTCTCTATTAGTAGAGAATATATTTAAGTCTCTTAAGTCTGGAAAATATTATTTTATTTTGGATAATATATTTGAGAGGAGAGACAAAAGAATTTAAAACCTAATGAAACAGAGTTTTCTAGATCATTTCAGCTGAAGTGGGAGCTGCACATCTACCTAATCACATGTCAAGCTTCAGCTTTGTGTAAAATGCAATCTGGAAGGAACAAAAATGGCCATCAGTGCCACAACCAAACTGCTTACAAGACAAGAAGCCCCAGTGACTCCTTAGATGTGTCACTGTGAGAGCATTAGTTAATCCACGTAGCAAGCAACTGAAACCACCAAACCATAAACTCTAGCTGTTCACCAAGGACTATTTGCTTATTCAGCAGTCACACCTAAATCTTCCTGTCCCTGTAAAATTGTCTGACCTTTTAGTGAGCAAGAAAAGTGAACTGGGTATGGGACCAAGTATGAAAGAACAATTTGCACTGGCTGCTTTGTAACAGCTTAAGGAAAACCCAGGCCTTCATGGAAGGCATTTACAAAGTGAATGGCAGAGCTTCCCACCAGCAATCCCATGTCCCTCACAACTGCCACCAGCAATCCTGTATCCTCCTCTCAGACAAAAATGGTGAAAGTACCTCACTAGCTGCTCCACTGGCTGTGGAGCCTCCTTCTCAGGAGACATTCAAAACCCACCTGGACATGTTCCTGGGTGACTTGGTCTAGGTGATCCTGCTCTGGCAGGGGGGTTGGACTAGATGATCTTTCAAGGTCCCTTCCAACCCCTGACATTCTGTGATTGTGACACTGGCTGCATTTAACAACCTCTATTTTTCAGAACTTCCAAGTGGGTGAAGATAAAATTACAGTTGAAAATTTTGAAAGAATATTCTTACCTAAGATCTCCCACCATTTCTCTTTGTTAGTTTGCAGCACAACATACAGCATGTTAATATTCAAAATGTGTGTGACAAAAAAAAAAGGATATATTTGTTACTGAATATTCCCCCCACCCCCATATTTGGGAGGAATAAAATAATTAGTCTCATAAAATAAGGTGGTTCATACAGAATAACACAGCTCACAGCCCTTCTAAAAATGTCTCACATTGTTTGATGGCCAAGTTTTTGACACAGGATAAAAGAAAACTCAAGGTATCTAAAATATTTATCTAGCAAAACTGAAAAATAATCATGTTAAGATAAACAATATATTATAATAGCATTACAGAAGTAACTTAAGGCAAGACATTAATTGCAATGGACTGAAGATTCATTTGGTAAAATGAATTGAAACAAATACATTTCCTGTAAATATTGGCAACATACACCCATTCCAATTAAAACTAAGAGTGAGGCTGCTGCTGCTATTATCTGATTAAATTGCATTGTTACTAATACTCCACAATTCCTGACAAAGGGAAGGACTGGAATTATTTCTTTCCCCAGATTTTTCTAGTTGGATCAGAGAGATCTAGTAAAATCAAGACAAAAGGAAAGAAATCTTAGCTACTTCTCCAGGGCTTGTGTGACATTCCTACCCAGATGAAAGGGGGCCAACCAGTCTGAAATGCAGAAGTCACTTCTGACTCAGTGATGCTAATCATTTCTGTGCTTAGTGTACAAGTACCATGTGATGGCACTCAAGCTTTGGAATCTATCAGGAAAAATGATAATATTTGCAGGCCTCATATGGGACAAAAGTTTGAGGAAGAAAATAACATCTCATAACAAACTACTGCTAGTTTATCCATTTTTAAAATGGTCAATATATTTATAATGGAAGAGAGACATACTTTGCTTTGGAATCCCTAAATGAATCTGTTCTGAGAAATAGAAATAAATATTATGAAGTGAGAAAGGTCAGGTTGAAGATTAGGAAAAAATGTAGTAACAGTAAAAACTGTTAGGCTGCACAGAAGTGTTATTAGGGAAGCTGCCAAATGCCAGATGCTCAAAAATGTCACACTAAATTAAAAAATGCTAGCAAAAAAAAAAAAGTTTACAAAAAAGAACTCTTAGAAAAAACAGACTAATGTGTCTTTCCAGGTTTAGCTTTATAATACCGTGTCAGCTACAACAGAGCTTTAGTTCATTTCTGCCAGATGACAGTGGGATCTTCACTACATTTATGGCAGACATTCTTCATCAATCTTAAGGAAACAGGCAAACCAAAGAACTTCATCCCAGACGAAGCTCCATGTGTCCACAGATCCTACTCCAGCCAAGGCGTGTACTGAACACACATTTGGACACCTCGTTTCCTTGCTCAGGAGTTACTGATGATGACAGGATTCCTAACGTGTAAAAAACCAATTCATTTCAGCTAGGAGCTTCTTGAAAGCATCTGGGATAGACACCAGCATGTTGCAACATCATCTCTTAAAGTTCAATCACCCTAAAAACCCTATTTTTATGTAGGTTACCTTTCATTCGGGATTTTTCACAAAGGATAACAAAAATACATCTTCATCTCTCAGGTTGTTGCACATTTGATTTGCATTTGATGAAATTTAACAGTTTGCCCAGGGTGACAGGTCACAACACAGTTTGCACCTTCCACAATACAAGAGAGAAAGAAGTAAATCTTAAAAAAAAATTTAAAAATCACTAAAAGCATAGGAACTGGGAGGGAGACAAAAGAAGTCATGCAACACCTGAAACTGCTACTCTCATTTATTCAATACAATTTGCTGTCAAGCTAATGATGGCCCTGTAATTAACTGCTATAGGAAAGTCTGAATATGATTTTCTGTGTCAAAACGAAAGGTCAGCATTTCTCTTTATGACCTTTGTCCAAAATATTTGAATCACATGCCGGAGAAAACCAAAAGCCATTATTTCTGCACTTCTTCATGATTTGATAGCATGATAAAACTTTACAAGACCAAATATAAAACACATTGTACTAAAAGGAGCGGAAAAACCAACACGGAGACACGCTGTCAACACAGACCAATTCCCTGTAGCTCAATTCCCACATGACAAATGACATTATAAAGTCAGCCTGTATAGGATATTCTGAGGAAAACACAGAAAAATATGTTCTACATAGGCATTTCTACAAATAGGGGCTAAACTTTGTCACAAATTCAATCCAGATAGATGGCTATCCCTGCTGAATAACAAATTAATGAGAAACACTTTTTGACTTGTTCTGTTGCCAAAAGAAAACATTCAATTAAAGACAGCTTACATCTTTACTTAATAAAGATTAATGAAACAAGCAGAAGAACACAAGCAATTCTCTGTGATGAGAAAAGCCAAACCTCTAACAGACGCATTATATGAAACTTTGCAATGTCAGAGCTGCCAAAGACGTTAGCGAAACGAGTAATGGCTGTTGGGAAATGTTTGCCATGTGTTGGGCAGAAGGAAGGAAGCAAAACTTCCTGGGAAGGCAAACTTACAGGAGATCAGAGCTGATAGGGAAAGGTGAACTCAGAGCAAACTGTCAAGAAAGATAAAAGGAGGTTTGGGGTTTTTTTTTAATAACAAAAACCAAACCCCAACCAAAACCAACCTTAAGTCAGCAAGCACAAAATCTGACTGGTCTAATAAATGCATTTCACTTCCAAACTGATGACTGTGAATGTGTACAATATACCAGTTGCTTTATTGCTTTTACACATGTTGATTTAGACTTTCTAACCCTCTATTTTAAACAAAATCAGGTGGTGTAAATGGGAAGGCAAAGATAAGATTATTAAATCAAATGCACAACTTTCTGCTTGGGGTTAGCTACTGGAAGACTAGAAGGGGACAAACAACAGCCTCTGCCAGTTGCCCAGCTCCACTCAATGGTCATGTGATTTGGGTACCAGCCTCACACTCCTCTGAGATCACCAACCACACTTCTGGGACACAGCCACAGACCATTTCAAACAACACAAGCCTGGTTTTCAACAGGCTTTTAATCAGGCCTGTGAACTTCTGGGCCATATTTTCTAGCTTTTCAACATGCCAAATATAAGTTACAAGAAAGCAGCTCTTCCCTCCATAACCTAAACTGTAATTACCTAAGAGATGCTACTATCACTCTCTTTTGCTAAGTCAGCTAAAGTTTAACACATCACTGAATTTCAAGGCAGAAGTGGCTTCCCAATCCAAGTGGAGGCACTACATGGATCACTATATGATCCCAAATCAAATGTGACACAGGGAACATGTTCTGAAAACAAAATTGCAATGTCCAGTGAAGAAGCAGGACCTTAACTAAGCACTCCTAAGGTCCTGGGGGCTGCACACCCATGTGTGTGCACACATGAGTACATGAACTATGACCCTCAATTCACCTTCTAATATCAAACACATAGTACCTCAAGGGGCTAAGCAGGAAAAGTGTCAAACTCAAAATCACCATGGATTTTTTTTCCAAACTTTCCAAACATTTCCTCAGAACTTTCCCAAACAAATCTGTAAAATGTAATTCCCAATGAGGACTAAGTTCTATGGAAAACAATACTTCACTGAAATCACAGGCTGTTCTATCAACTCTGTAACTTTACTGACATTTCTTTTGTGCCTGATTATAGCTCTCTTTGGTTTATACACACAAACTATATAAACAGCTTAACTCTTCCTTAGTGATTATGAAGAAAATCTGAAAGAACCTTTACTTGGAAGTACGTATGAAGTGATCTTGAATATTCTTAACATTAACAAATTCCCTGATTATACAATGCAAAGTTAAATACAACAGTTGCTTATCATTTACAGGAATTGAGCATGTGGAGTGGTAAAAAGTAAATGCATCTGGTTACTTGAAACAGCTGAATCTCATAACTAATTCAATGTATTGCTCAACTTGAATATTTTTCTGCTAATAGACTTTGCCATGACACTTAGATTTTATATGACCCTTATGAAGGGTGGTGTGTAAAAAGAACCTTTGCCTTCACAAGAAAAAAAGTCAGTAGTGGATAACTGGTATTTCACATACTTGGAGTTCCCCACCCCAAAGATTTTCCTGACACAGTTACCTCTAATCAAATTCTATGACTCACATCCCGATGATAAGAAACACCTCCTAAATAAATACAATACAAAATATAACAAGATACCAGGTGCTCAACCTGAACAAGTGAACAAACTTTTGATTGTGCAGAGTACTCATGCATCTTATGACAACACTCTGTGAAGGTACTCAGAACTGCCATAAAGTTAATAAAATTGAGCAATTTATAGCAGAGAGGATGGTGCTTTTACTTCCAAACCATGTATTTTACTTTTTTCAGTTTTAATATTAGAAGGTAGGATTCATTGCCAAATTCACTCCCACATATTTTAAGATGACTGACAGAAATAACATGTGATCACAATGACACCAGGTACCTCTACTTTGTAATATCCACAAGGACTCTACTCATGGACAAGAAAGTCATCCTACCTGTTAGAAAGCTTTTCTTAATGTTTAATTGGAATCCTTTTTTGCTGAAATATTAACAGTTACTTGTCCCATTTATCACAATCAGATTATTCTCTTTACAAGAGCATGGGCCTTTGAGAGGCTGGTATCCACAAACCTCTTCTCATTACACCCTTAGCAGATGGAAAAGTGCCAGATGCTGCCACCATTTTGGTGTCCAAAGATGACAAAACACAGGCTGTTTTTCAACACTTTGTGTCTTCTACACCCAAAACTGTTTGGGTTTTTTTTGGTTAGCTACTGACGAAGTGTTTTATTTTATCACAGTATTTTAAAAACAGAAGTAACAAAGACCATATGCTTACTGAGAAACATTTTCAGGTCAACACCAGCTACTTAAAGGCTTCCTACCAATCTAACAACACCCACAGAAAATACTGTGGAAAGGGCAACAACAAAGACTCTGGATCTTTGCACCATTTTAATGTCATTCATTTCTTTGGTGAAATCATAAAACTTCACCATTTCAAACAGTAAAACACCACCAAAAAAATCCCAAATCCTTCAATCTTCATATGAAGTCCATCCAGCAAGAAGACTCATAAAACAACACAAAGCAGACAGAAGGCTACAAGACAGGAGATTCCCTGAAAAATACTCCCTTTGGAAAACAGCAGAAAAAATCTTCAGTAATAACAAATAAAATGTCTGGTGATCTTTTCTTAAGTCTTGTCTTTAGAATATTAGAATGCAAACACAATAAATACTGCTTTCCAAAAGCCTACTGCAAGGCTTCTGAAGCTGCCTAAAGTCTTCCAGCTTTATTTCTGTTAACTTAGCTAGGCACCAGTCCAAGTATAATAGCTACTGAAAAATAAACATTAAACCATCAGTGAGTGCCTTCACAATTGTACTGTGTTGCTATGCTGTTCATATCCAGGATTTCAGTGCTTAATCTGGTTTCATTCACTGTAAACTAACCCAGTGTCAAGCCTTACGACTCACAGGCTCTGTCTGCTATGGTATTCTTCATTAGGACAGAATCCAAAATACTGAAGTTTTAGATTCTATACAAAATACTGCTACTTAGATGAAAGAGCAAGCAACGAGCATGAAGTCATAAGAAAAATATTACTTCCATGCACAGCTGAAAGTCAAGACTTCATTTTAAAGCAAGGAACAACTTGCTTTGAAAGCAATTACGACCTGTTCATTAAACTCTGTGTATACTTCATCTTGAACAACAAATAGGAACACAGTGTTTCAGAACAGCACTCATTTTAAACTGCTGCTTATTCCTAAACTCACAGTATTTTGAACATTCAAGTCTATGTGTGTCTGCAGAAATAACAGTGGAAAGAACAGCAAAGCCCTCCTGCTAGGATGCTTAATGCCAATGCAAAAGGCTAGCTCAGTCACAAGAAGAAAAAAGAAAAAAGAAAATATATATTTATGTGTGCACTGTAGCTGTTGCTGGTGCCCTGATGACAGAATAAACACAAACTCAAAGATTTAGTGCCACTCAGCTGCAAAGCCCACCTTCCTGGAGGTGCACAGCAGCACTCAAGCGTGCAAGGATATCAATCCTACCAACAGAGAAGGGGTCCTGTCAGCTCCCAGCTGTTTCTCAGCAACCTTTATTTACAGCACACCACCTTCAGGTTTCCATCCTTTCCAGATTAGTCTGGATTACTGATATATTTTGGAAGTTTGGGCTATGTTGTTGCCAGAGCTCTTCAGTACTCCAGAGGTACTTGCAAAGCACTGCAAATATAGGGCAAATAAAGCTTTCCAGACCAAAATACACTCCATACCAGAATGTAAAACCAGTTACAGAGACTCATCTCTGAGCAGATCGATTTTACCAGTAAAAGAAAAGTTTTATCATTGTAATAACATATTTGCTAATGACTTCTGACAAAACAGCTAAACCTGCTGGGCTGACAGAAGCCTGTTGTATAGAAAACATCCTCATGCTCAGTTCCAAAAAGTTTGTCAACCAGCTGAATTTTACAGAAGCCTCCTCCTTTGAGTAGTCCTGTTTGGGATCCTAGAATGATAATTTTGCATGAATATATGTACCAAAATTATCCTTTAGTGCTGCATCAAAGCATAACTACATTAGACCTGTACAAGGAGGTATCTTTAAAGTTTGGTTTTATTCTGAAACAACCTAAAAATGCATCTTTGCATACTCACGTGGTACTTGTTTTATTCTTAGAAACAAGAATTGTTTCTTACTTAACAGAAACAAATTATGTTTTTCTAAATTAGAATAAAGTTTTGGCTTTTGGTTTGTTTGTTTGTTTTGTTACATCATCAAAGTACTATTTGGACATCTGCTTTTTTTGCCAGTTAATTTCCTCACATAAGCAAATTCTTTGCCTTTTTAAAGTTTTCTGGCTTGATGGCTCAGACAAAAGGAAAAATTGACACAAGTGGGATATGAATGACTAGAAGTTTTTCTTGGTGAGGCACAAATCTGTTAGGATGGCTACAAAGAAATCGGGTACCTTGGACTCAGGAGAATACAAAAACTCTACCTCCTCCATATTCATTCCAAAGATGAAACTGTAGAAACTATGTTTGCAAACACAGTGTTATACAAAGAGCAATAAAAATTGTCCCTTCAGATTCTTCAGCTCCTTCATTCATATGGTGAATGTATATGTATTCACATGCTGAATTAAGGAATGATAGTTTGGAAAACTGTCCTGCACCCTGGGGACATATGGAGAGGTAGCCCCTTGGCTTTGATTTACATCAAGCACACTTTCAAGCATAAGTACATCTGATTATATATCAGTGGCCACCTCTGATATATTAATAAATTAAGCATAACAATCACAGAGCAGAAAAGCACTCAGGTGTTCAAGCAACCTCTCTGTGTGTCTAAAAATGCAAGGCCATACTGTAACCCACCTTCCTCAGCATCAGACCACCAGTAAGTCTGGTTATTAAGCCTTTGACATATTGATCCTTAGGTGTGAGACACACAACTGGCATGACTTTGCTTGGTATCTGAAGTAGTAGCTCTGCTGGCTTCTTCAAACCCCCCAGTAAGGATCTTCATATTTGTGCCTCTTCTCCTGAAATATGTCTCTTGTGTGTATATATATCATTGTCTACTTCATTATTATTTCACAAGCATCTTGCTCTTAAGGCAGCTAACTCTGAAGAATATTAAAAGGCATTTTTTTTCTACGATGCAATAACAATTATGAAGATCTAATCTCCCAGCTTCACGGGATGCCTTTAGTTACTAATCTTAAGAAAATGGCTTATATATGTATAATTTATTTTGTATGCTTCTCTTGTCTTCCAGAATACCTAACTCTCTGAAAACCAAAGACAATTCACTTCTCCAACTATCACATCTGAACTCTCACTATTTTCATTACCAGCTTCCAAAAATCTTTAAAATTTTCTTAACATTCTCATGCTTTGACTATCAAGTAGCATTCTGGCTACTTTTACACATTAAACAAGGATTTATTTTATTTTTTTATGCTTTCACTTATTATCAGGATCTTCATTTAAGAACTATGTGAAATATACAGAATGCTTAGAAGGATAAAATGCTTACAGAAGGTTAGAGGACCACAATACTTCCTTCTGAACACAGTAGCATAAAAAACAAAAACAAAAAAAACCAAACTAACTCAAAACCAATCGAGGTTTCCAAGCTACTTTTCACATGCAATGCTTTTCACCTATAGCTTTTCTCAACTCTCTTCAGTTGTCCATGTAATTTTTAAATACAGTACTCAGAAGCAGACTTGGGCTTCCAACTGAGACCTTTCCAAGTGCAACAGGAGCAGAGAAACAGTCATTTAAGCCATATTTGTCTTTATATAATCCTATATGATACTAGTCTTTCATCTAATGACATCACTGACTCATGTTTGTCATGCCCCAACTTTACCACCAAATCTTCCAAGAGCCCTTCTCTCGCCCAGTGTTCCCCATACTAGATTAAAAGGAATTATTTCTGATTAAGCCCAGTTGATTAGACTTGCTCCAGCATTTATTTCTACCCTTGCTCTTTTGTGTAAACAATTTCATCAAGGTCCTTTTTAATGCTAACCCTACTCCAGAAATGTACTCCCTTTCAGCTTTGCAGGATTGCCACGGATCCCCAGGCCACTGAAGTGCAGTTTTTACACCAGGACTTCACCTCATGGCTGCCTGCCTGTGGGGCTGTGCTGACACATGGACTGGTGGGAATGCTTTTCATCTCTGGCTTTGGGAAGAGCAACTGAGCAGAGGTGCTGAGGGCAGCCCTCAGTGACTCTTCCAAGAGTTAGCCACATCCCCAAAAAAACACATTTTAAGGGAAAGTAAAAGTCTGTGAAGGAAGTCATGTCTTCTACCTGCAAATCACTTCCAGATTCCTTCTGCCCCTCAACTCTAAAAGCCACAACAAACGCCCTGTAGCTCTGAGGCTTTTGGACTCATCCACATTCTATTCAATCATCTATTTTCAGAAAAACAAAACAAAAAATCCAGCAACATCAGTTCTGAGGTACTGCCTTTCATGTCAATCATGAAATACCAATAGTTATTTTTTATATACCACAAAAGCAAAAACGTCAGGGAGTTTCTGATCACTCTTGAACCAGTTTTATTATTTCTTGTAAATCACATTTCCCCAGCTTGTCTACAAAAGAGTACTCAAAAGTGCCAAAACCTTTACCACAGTCAAAATATATCGCACAAGGATTATTACTCTGTTACAGATGGGTAATTATATTGTCCCCATACTGATTTGTGTCTCCACAAATCCCCAGTCTGCTACTCAACTCCTCAAAAACTGTTCTCATAGACTATTTTATCTCTAGGCCCTGATTACTAACTTAACTGCCTACTCACAGACAACTTCAAGCTATCAAAAAGCTGTCAGATCAAGTCTTTAATCCATCCATCTTCCGACTGCATTATGCAAAAACTAACAGACTGGAGAGGCTTGATTTTCTTTTCCCAGTGCTGGAAGGCTCTTTTTTTATCAACTCAAGCTCAGGTAAGAGCTTCATCTTTTTCCCCCCCTCAAAATGCTTTATGTCAGCGCTTGAGTTCATATCTCACAGCTTGCAAACCATGATTTTTATGTTTAAGAAAGGCATAGTGTTCACAGTTTTCCACATCTGCCTCATTATTCTTAATCCAGATTAAGAACTACTGGAAGCACAACATCCAGTTTACTCTGACAATAACTCTTGACATATCAGGGCATATAGGACATATCATAGAGCAGTATCCCCTATTATTAGAAAACAATACCTCTGCTGAAAATTTCTCCCTGAACATCTTTTACTGTAAACTGGTACCAAGACACCAATACTCTTTTTGTCATTGCCATCTTCCTCAATTATCTCTAACTTGTTCCTGCTTTTAAACTATTTAAAAGACTGTTCTGGATCTTTAAATTCTCATGTACTTCTTTTATCTTCCATTTCATTCTGCACACCATCCTGCTTATGTTGGCTATTTGCAGCCTATACATTTTGCTGCATTTTTTTGGCCATTCCCCCTCCCTAATTTCTCCCGACTAGTTTTAGGGTCATTTTGCCTGTTCATGATTACACACACCCAAAATAATTCCTCTGCTTAATAATTTTGTAAAAAATTTTAACAACTTTTGAATGGATTAAAGATCAAGACCATTTCTACTGTTGCTGTTATTTGATGACACCTGCAAACGCTGCTTGAGCCAGTGTCTGAATACAACTTGGTTTTCTACTTGTATACTGTCATTTACATTATGGAATTATTTTGCCAAATGGTATCACGTTATGAAATACACATCTTTTTTTGAGTATGAGCTCTCATTTTGCTGGCAAGTAATCCATCAATTTGTACCAGGTACTTATATCCATCTGGAAACCACAAGAACATCAATCACCAGGGGAATTAATGGGCACAAAGACACAAGACACTCCAAGTTAGCTATAATTTTATAGACCAGAATCATTTGGTAAGAGGGAGTCTACGAACTGTACCTAATCCAAGGCAATTCTGGATTTTACCACAGTTAGTTCCCAAATGAGAGGATGTGCAGAAGCCTTTGGCTCTACTGCTCCCAGCAAAACATGGGCTTTTCTTTCCTGTTGTGAAAATACTAGAGGCCAAGTAGGAGATGCATCAAAGTTGTAACAGGACATCTTCTCATGAGAAGCCACTGTAAATTATCAGTACAAAACAAGATGTACTGGAAATAACCAAATGCTGGTTCTTTTGGTTACTTTTTTTTATTTATATTTTGATTTATGATTTATTTTTAACTTTTATGTAGATGGGTGAAGAACTATTTTCCTTCTCACAGATTCAGACTCACTCCAGAGACACAGAAGTATTATTTTTTGAAGTATTCATTTATGGATCCTAAGGACTTCATGTACATTAAACAAAATCTACATACATAACAGTTCCAGATTCAGACACACATGAAACTCAGGTGACAATCAACACTTCTATAAAACTTCTGCCATCCTTTCCACTTAGTTGATGCCTTTTTACAACAATACTGTTTGCCAACAAAAAACAGTTTAGTATGGTCAAAGCATTTGCAATTTCAGAGTTAAGATTAAGGTTTTTTGAGATGAAGACTGAAAATCCCCAAGAAATGTAATCTGTTACAAAAACAAAGTTAATAAGAATACCTATCCCAAAAATCTTATATCTGTTGTTTCATTCAACTAAGAATATGTCCAGGTTTTCTATTATTAACTTTATGTAATCATTTTTTCATGCATAAATACACCAAATAGTCTTTACAGGAGTAAAATTCCTTGAAATGGCAGAAAACTAAGCATCACATCCATATCTGAAATGAAATGACTGAAAATAAAATACTGAAACAAGATTTTTGTAATGCCACAAGCAACATCCCAAGCAACCTGCATTTGATACCAAATATTACTTCCTAGAAAAGGAGGAGGGAAAGGGAGGAGACAAAAACAACTGAGGAACCCTATCTTTGGCAAAACTTGTGTACAAATTGTAAGCAGAATTCACTCAAATTAGCAGAGCAAGGGGATGGGGCAGAGAACTTGAGAGGACTATCTTTGATCTTTCAAAAACATACAACTAAATTCTTCCAACACATAATGCCTTGGGAGGCTTGAAGGAATGGAGGGAAAAAAAAAAACTAACAAAAAATTGCTTTGATTTGCAAATAATGTTGTCCTTTTAAACAGTGCCCCCTCCTGTTCAGAAATAAATTGTGACTTTCTGAGTTGAAGCAACAACAGAGCCCACACCCACTGCAAGGAATGGTCACTCCCTTGTGACCTGCACGGGATTTTCTTTCATCAACCACAGCCACCGGCCTGTCGAAAGATATTCTATTTAAACCAACTCTAAGATTACTCTTGTCAGCAAAGTCAACTTGTGAGTGAGAACACACAACCTGGAGCTCAGGAGCACTCAAGGCAGCAGGAAGGTTGGGAAATCCTCACCACCCTGCAGCAGCCACTGCTGGGCTGGGGATGTTCCTGGGGCTTTTTGGACACAAAACTCTGCTGGCTTGTCACAGCTTCCCAAAGGCTGGAATGGAAACAGGAGCCACGCTCCTCACCTACACGTGCCCCTGAGGCATGACTATTCCATTGTACTAGCACTATTTGAAGCAATCCAAAATTTAGGCAGAGGCAATTCCATACAAACGTGATTCCTGTATTTCAGAAGAACTGCTCCCTTTAGATGAGTTGCAGAAGTCAGAGAAAAGCTCCCCACGTCTCCCAGATTCACAGCCTGCTATGGTACACACCTGTCAGCCTCAACCAGGCACCTCCATTAGCAAAAAAACCATTTTATATACTTTTATACACTCTTGATCTTTAAGCTGTGGAAGAATTTTGAATGTTTTCAGAATTTCTCACAGTATTTCTGCTCTTCTTAAGCACAAAACAAGGGAGGGAAGCAAGTTCGTTTTGAGCAGAAAAAGCAATTTACAACTCTTTGCTTACCCCTAGAATTTCTGTCCTTAACAGTGAAGACTTGAAAGAATGTTTTTGTCATGGCAATGCTTTTTTTTAATAAAAGATGGAGGTTTCTTCATTTCCACCAGAAAACTCTCAAATCCAGCTTTTAAGCTGTCGTGGAGGCTGGGAAATGCACACTCTCCAAGAGAAGACTTGTTAGAGACTAAAATCTGCAAAGACTGATCTCCACAGACCAATGGAGCAAATTTCAAGCCAGTTTCTATTTCTATTTACTGCTCACACTTACTGTGCATGAGAACAACACACCCAAAAAAAACCAAAAAAAACCAAACAAACACAAAAAAAGACAGATTATCCCCTCTGTTTGATTCCTACTAGCACTGCAAATTAAAAAAAGGAGAGAAACAGAAGAAAGAAGGGTTCTGAAGAAAGAATGAGGGTTCTGAAGGACTGGAGAACACAATTTGTTGGAAAAGTTGGTAGAAGAGTATAAGCCTGAAGGTATAGGAGGTAAATGATACTGATGTGCCTTAAGGAACTGAAGAGGGAAGAGTCTAAAGTGGCTGAGCTGGGCATCCATGGCTAGGAAGGGGCAGGGAGAGGGTGCAGACCAAGAAGGAAGGGAAAGAGAACAGACAAAAAGACCAAGAAGAGAGCACAAAGGCATCTTGGAGGTTGGAGTC
>JAOEGS010023537.1:4355-15260 GCA_025447755.1 Corythornis vintsioides | reverse complement strand
CAGACCAAGAAGGAAGGGAAAGAGAACAGACAAAAAGACCAAGAAGAGAGCACAAAGGCATCTTGGAGGTTGGAGTCTGAGAAGAACAGAACTACTAGTCTGTAGGCCACTAGATGTGAGGAGCACAGGAGGCTAAAAGGACCCATACAGGACTGGAGTTGGGACTGATTATTCTAGATTTCATGGGGATACCACAACTTAAAGCAAGGCAGCCAAAGAAATAATAAATTAATCACAGAATGGTTTGGGCTGAAAGGGACCTTAAAGATCACCCAGTTCCAACCCCCCTGCCATGGGAAGGGACACCTCCCACTAGGTCAAGTTGCTCAGAGCCCCATCCAGTCTGGCCTTAAAAACTTCCAAGGATGGGGCTTCCCCCACCTCTCTGGGCACCCTGTGCCAGTGTCTCACCAGCCTCATGGGGAAGAAATTCTTCCTAATGACTAATGTGGATTGACCCATCAAAGGAAGCCAAGGACATCTCTCTATTTTACCTCGCATCCAGAAGGAGAGAGAAGTTTAATGGAATACACACAGATGTTAAATTACAGAAGGCACATGTGAAACATTTATGACCACACCACCAATGCAATACTCTCCAAGGACAGCCCAGACCCAGCTGGCTCTACACCAAGCAGCATGAAAGAGAAATGTCTATGTAATGAGACACACAAGAACAGTGTCACAGGGGGTGCACTCACTCAGCAGCTGAACCACTTCAAGGACCTGGCAAATAACCTCATCCATAAGTGGGTACTTGGTACTGCCACTGTCACCACAAAGGCAAAATGCAGAGAGCAGGTGCTAAGCCAGCCAGTCACTGGGATAAACATGGTCCAAAGGTGAGCATCTTAAGAAGAAAAGGCTACTTGTTAGTGCTGATTATTAATCAGCAACTGAGTTCTGAAGACAAATGCAAGACCCACGTTTTCACACAAATCTACTCCCAAATAAGTCTTTAAAAAGAGAAAGCACCACTCCTCCAGAGCGTAACAACCACAAAAACAATGACAACTATTTGAGCACAATCTGTGCTCAACATGTCTTTAATGGTTGGACTCAATGATCTTAAAGGTCTTTTCCAAGCTAAACAATTGTATGATTCTACAGTCTCTCTAGAGTAGCACAAAGGAAGGAGGCAGTACAGTCTAGAAACAGAAAATTCAGGCCTATCCAAAAATATGGTAAATTTTAAAAAGTTTTCATATCCAATTTATTTATACTTGCATTTAATAACTGGAGAAAAAAAAAAAAATCCCAACAAAAAAACCCAAAACCAACCAACCAAGAAACTTGGACATCTTGATCACAGCTCCAGTTCAACTTATGCTGTAGGGTGAAACTGATTCCTTCAAGCTGTTTTATTCATTGCATTCCAGACCTATGAATTTTAAACTTGAAATGAAATATGGTTCCAAAAATAAGAAACCATATTCCAGATGATATCCAGGCTCATTAATAAGTTAACTAAATGGATAAGTGGTGTCCAGTAATTATTTGCAATGTATTAAATGAGTCAGCTGTAATGCCTTCAGCATGTATAATAATAAAAAAAAAATAATAATCCAAGAAAATAAAAAATGGAAGTTGGAAAAAACCACTTTGATTCTGACACACTGGACATGTTTATTTCTTGGTCAGTTACTTATAAATGTTATGCCAAAATGTCCACATCTACATATTCTCCCATCTAAACTGTGATGCATTTCATGAGTCATTAACCATGACCAACATAATTTTGTCTATTAACAGCAATGACACATAACACACACCCTTAAAGAAAGCACACTAAAAGTGGCTGAGGGAAAGGCAAAGCCATTTCATTCTCTGCTCACAGAACTCAGAACAATTCAAGTTCTATTGTGCAACCTTTTTATCCTCAAGAGGACTTGCAGACCAAAAAGGACTTGAGAACCAAGGTGTTTCTGTATCTATTCTGAGATACTTCAGGACAGTAAAGACCACTGAGATTGCCAGATTTGAAATCTGATTTTTCAACTAGTTAAAAGCAAAATCCAAGGAGCCCAGGAAATCCAGGCTCCTTGGAAGGCAACAGGAACATGCCAGGCTGCACTGGTAATGCCACTGTTGCACAGTGTATAATCTGTTGTAAGGTCCTTCCAGGCTGTATAGGACACAGCTGTTGCCTCCCAATTTCTCTACACTTTGGTTTGAATTGAACAAACTCAGTCTTTCAATTTAGTCTGACATCAAAATAATATACTTCTATATAACCACATGAATCTTATATAAAGTTGACTGGAATAAAGAAAATAATAAAACACAAGTAATTGAAATGAAAATACCTGTTATTGAGCAGTACACTATGTGAGGAGCAATCTTTCTAATATCTTCATAACCTAGACCCATCTCAGACAGTTTCCCAGGGATGTAGTTTTCCACAAAAACATCAGACACTGCTGCAAGCTTTGGGAAAGAAAGAGCAAGATTTGTTAACAACCTTCCAAAAGTTCAACAAATTCATCGTGTAACTTAAAAATCTCACTTATCAAAATGGCTCCAGTCTTTCTGACAAAGGAAAGCTTACAAACCTAGAGAGGTCTTTTTTTAGCCTGCTAGACTGTGTGTCTCTGCAAACTCCACAGTAGAGATGAAGTGCATCTATTAAGAAGACTGACAAAATCCACAAGCAACTGAACAAAATTATTGTATATTATCAGCATCACATCAATTTCCCAACACTTGACAATAGTTTACAGAACAATCATCACCTTTATACCTCAATCAGCACCTTCACCTGCACTGAACCTGAGAAAAAGGGGGAGGAAATAATGCATCTTTATCCTTCATGCTTTCTCTACCTTAGAAGAGTATAAATTATTTTTCATTTAATAATAATAATTTCATAATTAATCTGATAAGAATGTGAGATGTAATGTTTTTATTCATTTTCCAATGGGAACAAAAAAATACTGCCCATAAAAGACCCTTATAATCTGAACTCAAATCCTGAAAAAAAGAAACAAGTGGTGTTTGACCTACAGGATGGTATTTCTCAAAGATGCACAGCAACTAAAATCATGAACACACTGTAACTTTCAAAAACCTACAGATCCTGGCAGCCAGTATCTCCTCATTGTAAACTGCTCACTGACTTCTTCAGACCAGAAAGCTTGAACCTTTCTAATGAAGCAGCACAGCAAGAGCAATCACAGCAACAGCAAAAGGAAAGCATTAAGCTATTAGACCTTTTCCTCACAGTATTTTATTTGAAACTTCTGACACTTTCATTTAAATTTCATATCAAAAATTATTATAAATGACACTGAACATTGAGTCCAAAAAACACAGAGGCTGTACATTGTGATTTAACAGACTTACTGCACACAGACATATTTTTAATTATCAGAAAAAATAAAGATTAAACTCTGCACTTCAAGCATTATTACTCAGGAACAAAACAATACAAAATAGACATAGTACACATACTATCAAAACTTACCTCTCTGATAAGCATTGCTCCTTTTGGATCCTTCATGTTGATAGCTACACTCTGGGAATAAAAAAATACAAGAGTAATTTATGTGAAAGCCCTTCTGATCACCAGCCTCTCCTAAACATAACCAAGTCAATTTTCACACTGCAGCTAAATTAAACAAGCAAATTTTCAACACACACTCCACCTCCCCCTGCAAAACAAACAAACAACAACAAAATCTGTTGCTAAAGCAAAATGATCTCACCAACGGATCAGACATGCACCTACTACTGCAAGTACACATGGGGTCACCAGAAATATTTCTTTCAATGGCAATACACCACCAAACAGCTCAGGCATCTCATGAAATTTCATCTTAATTCTGAAATTTCACAAGCTACCTTTCACCAACCTAATTGTGGAACACTCCCTACTCTCCTCCAGCTCCAGCTGATGCAGATTAGCTGAGCTGATGCACCTGAAAACACTGATCCTTCAAATGAAACCACCCTTACTTTCAGCAGGGCTCATTTTCAGTTAATTTGCACCAGCAACCCATCTTTGCTTTCTGAATTTAGCTCAGCTGAGCAAACCACAGGTTTGCAGCCTTTTTTGTTCAAAAGCACTGTTTTTCTCCTGAAATGTGTTCCTCATAACTTAAGGCCAATATAAGCATTGATCATGTTAAGAACCAAACAAAGAAGGGTTATATCTTCAGTTGCAATTGCAGAAAGCATATGATAATGTGCAACACCACACCCCATTTACCTTTTTATTTCTATTGACACTAAGAAAATAAACACTTTCTGTTCCAGCAAAAGGTGGGCCCCAGGCTCTTGTATCATCACCAGCTCCTGAAAGAAAAATCATCACATTTTCTGAGCTGTCCAATCTCACACTGCCAACAAATAAAAAGAGTAAGAAGTTTTCTGCCAGCAACATACTTAAACCACCTAAGCTTCACCTAGCAGGCAGGACAAACTGAGTTTTATATATATCAGTATATTTATGTCAAAAAAAACCCACTTAAAAGTGCATGTGATTAAGCAAAGTACACACAGTGCTTGCTAGTGCTATTACTTTTAGGCTTAAAAATATTAATATGCTGTCAAACACCACCAATGTATTTTTTTATAAAAGCTACTTTTAAATTCAGACACAATCATCATCCTGAGTGCTATCAAGCATGCACATTCCTATATCTGTTTTGATATCTAGACTTGAGTTGTTACATCAAGTAAAAACTTTCCTTAGGGAGTCAGCACAGAAGACCCTTTATAGTAGTGTAGATAGAGAAGCAAGCTGAAGAACCTTTGGTCTCACACAGTGCAGCCACTGCCACAATTATGCCTTACACTTTGGTAACACAAAGTCTACAGCCATTAAAGATCAACTGTGGTAGAAGTTACACAAATATATAAATTACTCATCAATATTTGTATTGTTTAGTATCAGAGAACTATTTTGATTAAGCAGGAATCTTGGAGACGAAAATAACAAAAGCCTCTGTTCTGCATCTTACTACTTCAAACCAAAACAGAACATTTCAGTTACACTTTCCTCATAGGACACTAGTGTGGCTGCTGTTCCTTACAGATGAACACTCCTGGGACAGTGGACATCCTCTGACAGAAAGAGCCAATTGTTCACAGCTTAGAGTGTCTCATTTTCCTTCAATCACAACACTTGAAAAGCTGGAACACAAGTCTCCAAAACCATCATTTCATACTTAACTGCTGACATTGCTCCACTCCTGCTACTTAGATACCTGGAATACTACCACTGTCAGTCCCTTCTGATAGGGAAAATTTGATGCAGCTTCTGCCCTGTCACAAAAGTGACAGTGACATTTGAAACAATGGTGATTAAAGATGATGTGATGAAACTTTTGTTAGCCCTGCAATGTTTTGTTAGGTATTCAAACAGTATTTCCTATTTAAAATAAACTACAGGGAATGTAATATGCTTTAGTATCTCAAGTATGTAGTTACCTTCACCAGCTCCTTTCAAAACTAGTAATACCACAAGAAACTTCAAGCATGGAAACTTAAAGAAGAAAATACATGACAATGTGCAGCTTCTGTGGTGTAATTACATGCCTCAGATGCAGAAAGATGCTAAAACTGAAAGCCAAAGTGCAGGGAATATTTTTAACAAAGAATCAAATGCATTACAATTTGTTATCCTACCTGTAAGGTCTTACAAACTAAGAAGTGCACCTATTCCATAAGAATGAAGCGTATTATCATTACCCAGTCCTCAACAGCATTTTGAATAAGAAGTGCATGTGCTGAGTGGAAAAAGAAAGCCATTGTGGCAGGCTAAAATGCATACAAATAAATTCTATTTACAAAGTTAATTGCCCCCAGCCCAATCAGACTGAGAAATTGCACAAGATGTTGCACCTGAAAACACACACTTGAAGCTCATTAACCTCAGACACTGCCAGCACCTGCACAAGATGTTCATGCAAATCAGAAATGCCCCTTTTCCAATGAACTCCAATCTCCACTTATACAGGAATATCAGGCACTGGATCTGAAAGATGCAGCAACCTCATGCAGAAAATTACTTTTGTTCACTTTGCCCAATTCTGAAGAAAGATTTCTCTCTGACACTTCTGATCAAAACACAGACCCACAGAGCAGGGGGTTAAGCTCAAAGCAAATGGATCATACAGGTATAAACAACCCTAATAATTAGCTCTCTATCACTCCAGAAACAGCACAAGGATGTAAAATATTCCCATAACTTGGAAACTGCTGGTTCAAAAATATATACAAATAGACACAAAAAATAATTATTTCTTTGCACAGTACCATACACAGTTACCAGTACCACACCATCACCAAATAAACATAGGATTGTCTTTCTAAAGATTTTCAGGTTTTCAATCTTGCATTCTCAGTCAGGTATTATTTAAAAGACATAAAGAACTACTTGTTAAATTACCCCATTCTTAGTGTATCTAAGAGAGACAAATAAAAATCTTACCTGGTCTTTCCACTTTGATAACTTCAGCCCCTAGGTCTCCTAAATTCATTGTGGCAAAGGGCCCTGCAAGCACCCTGCAGTGTAAAAATAAATATTCTCTTAGCTTCCCTGTCAGAATATCTGCATCTAGACAGACCTTTCCAAGTCAAAGGCAAAATACAAACCTTGTTAAATCAAGAATTTTCACACCATCCAATGGCTTTACACTACTATCACCTGGAAAACAAACAAACAAACAAACAATAACTTACCCTTGAATTATTTTTTTTTGGTAAGATGTTTCTCATGGGCAGTTTGAAACACTGTGACATTCTCCCATCACCCTCCCTCACCTTCCTCCCCAAATAAAGGATATTAAAGTTTTCTGTACAAGTAGGTAAGAGTATATTGAGGTAGTGAAGTCTTCCAAAGTCAGAAAACCTCACAGTTAAAAGTGCAGAACCTATTTTAAACTCCTAGCAATTCTACAATAAAGCTGCTTTTTCAGAGATGATTTTATATGTGCCTTTCACAGAGGGTCATAAAGCTTTTCAACACTCAGCTGAAGAAACATCCACTAAAATCTTAGCAAGCAATATCAGAATGACAGACTAAAACTAATGGGTAGAAAACCAAAGAGAAACACAACACCCTCACAAGGTGTTTTGACCTGTGTAAACCTAAGCACTTGCATCACACACAAAAAAGAAAGACTAGCTGCATTTCAAAGAAGTCACGAAACTCAAGACAGAATATGTGACCCAGGGGAAGAGTCTTTCTATCTTTAATTTGCAATGCCAGTCACCCATGCAAAATAACCACTGGGACATGACAACTTTTGCCTCCTTTCCCTCACCCTTTCCAACCTGACTGGCTCCCAGGACCAGCAGCAGTGACAACAAGCACCACAGAGCAACTGCACAGACCATGGCTTTGCCAGCTGCCTCCTGGGTGACCTTGGATTCTCTTCTGCTAACTCAGAGTCTTTAATTGCAGGCTGGGGATGCCTTCACCACCCAATATGGATAGTAACTTCATTACTGTTTGGAAGGTGGTTTTATGCCACACACACAAATCCACTGAAAAAAAAAAAAAATGGCCAATAACAGCACAAAAATTACACTATATTAATTTGTGGATAGCATCAATTTGTGGTGCTTGTCCAGGTGAAAGATGTAAAACATGGGAAAAACCTACAATAAATAAATAAAAAGGGCATGGACTTCCTTACAGAACAGGAAGGAGAAAAGACCCAGAGTTCCTCAGAGCAGGTAGGGCTGTGTGATGCATCTGAATCCCACAGGAGTGAATGCCTGGGTCACCTGCTTCACACTCCCTCCAGCAGAGCCAAACCACCCTCAGCTCTCCCCAAAACTCTCCCTCAGAGACTGACAGTTCCCTCTCCAGTAAGGTAGCTCACTGCAGCTATGGCAAGAGGAGATGGTTATGGAGAAGTGCAAGCAAAAGGCTACAAGGGTATGAGTTAAATGGGTCTGGGATTTAGTGTAAATTGCAGACCAAGCAGCATGTTGGAAACCTGCTGAGCCATTAGTGGCCATGCACTCTGCACATTTCAAAGCCTTCAGGAAAACTCAGGCTGGCACCTCTCTTCGGTGCTGCACACCTCAGTGGAAGCTCCAGGTGTGAAAAATCCTCTTGCTAGCACCCAGTAAACACCACAGATCCTCCAGTGTAACCTCAGTTTTCTCAAGTTGGCCCTAGCTGAGCACACACTCGAGCAGATGTTTGTGTGTTAAGGGACTGAGGGCACCACCTGCTCCACTGTGGCATCAGTGTTCACAGAAAACATGGGAACTGCAGCTTTACAAAGGGCACAGCTCCTGAAATAAATAAATAAATCATTTTAGTTGGCAAAAAACGGTCAATCTTCCTCATTTTAAAGCTGCACTCTCTTACTCCAGGGCTCACTCACCTCCCGAGACATGATTTAGCATTACTTGTTTGCCACACATACACTACCAAAACAGCAGCAACTTTTCAGAGCCAAAGGGGTCTCTAGATCTAGCTGAGTTGCAGGAATCCAAAAAGATATTTCTCAAAGAAGCCCATAAAACGTTAAGATTAACCTGGCAAATTTGCATTTATGTATAACTAAGACTGATGAATCCCTACTAACTATCCTATCACATAATGGTAACACCTAACACTCCATTCAGGGGTTAGGACTCTTCTACGGTTGGTAGAGGGTACAATTGTTGTTCCAGAGACAGCCCATTGTGATTATTTTCTTTTTTTAAATGCTGGTAAGTAACACTGATGTCCACAATGATGAAGAAATGGAAGAAAGAGGAGGGATCAAAAGCTTGCTTTGGAAAAGCTGATAAAATCAAATAGACCTGGTAAGTCTCTTCAAATTCGAAGAGCACAGATACTAAAAAGAAAACAGAAGACCTGGATTTGCATTCCAGGAAGACACTGATCTCCTGAAACACCGACAAAGGAAAGCCTTCAGACTCCAGAGAACCAGCACTCATGGTACTGATCCCGAGTACCTGAGTGCTACCATTCCCTCACTGCAGGAAAAACAGAGACAAAACCACACCACAAACAAACAAGAACCGATCAGCTTTGAGCAGAAGCACCTCGTGTTGCATTACACCTCCCACACCAGTAACTTCCCATCGGGCAAAAACACAAAGTTTAAGTTTTCCTGTAGTGTTTGTTAGTGGAAATACGGCTCAATAGTTTAAGTTCTCTAAAATGCAAACCCACGTTTCCTCTTCTATTTTTGCTTTTAATTATTCTGGTAACGATGATTGAAAGAAAAATCCACTGTCACAGCTCTAACTACATCCTCTCTGTAAATTCTTTATTTACATTATGTTTGAATCTACTCTAGACAGTCATATGCATCTTTTATAACTAACTTTGACTGGACCTGTTTATTCTTCATCATTCTCAGTATGATTTAAACTTTTTAGTTAACCTCTGTAGGCTGTCCCAGGGTTGGTCTAACACAATAAGTAAGCAACCCACAGAGAGATCATTTGGTAAAATAAAAGTTACTTTTCATGTCATATTACCCTAAAAAGCTTTCCTTCAAACTTGGGACAGAGGTAGCAGAAGGCACTGAGAGCTGATCAGTATGTTTAATATTTTTTGCACAAATGCAAATCCACAGAAAATAGTCCTTTCCAATTACAACCAAGTCCAGAGAACATCACTCCTGAAATGTTTGTCTCTGCACAATCACTAGTGTTTAGTTGATACAGACAGCAGGTTATGATAAGTCTATCACTACCATGAATTAATTCAAAATCAGGAGGTAAACTGCAGGCAGAGATGCTCTTGGTACATTTATCTTCGGAAACAGAACTCCAACTTCCCTCTGATTCTAAAGCAATCAATGCACTCGTTCGCAGTTTCTACGTTGTTTAATAACAGAGAAATCTGAAAGCCAGAGGAAAGTTACTTCGTTGCAATTTGGGTTTATTATTTTCTTCATAAAGAATAATAATAAAGACGACGACAAACACTGTATAATACAGTTCAGCTTTGTACCCTCTGAAAAACCAGCCCCATGACGGGAGCGGAGACACTTGGCCCCCGCCGTTCGCGGGAGCTGCCCCGGTCCCAGCCGCGGCCGCCGGGCAAAGTCCGGCCGCCCGCACTCGGCAAGACCGCGAGTCCCAGCAGCGAGCCGAGCTGCACGAGCGGCAGCCTGGGCCACAAGCGCGAAGCGACCTCGTTCCCCACCCACCCGGTGCCAAAGGCCCCGCGGTGCGGGACGCGGCGGGACTGCCAGCGGGCTCAGGTGCCAGCGGGCTCAGCTCCCGGCGGGCTCAGCTCTAGCGGGCCCCGCTCTCCTCCGTGCGAGAGGCCACGGGGCGGACCGCAAAGATGCGGAGAGCCGGCGGCACAAGCCTCCCGCCTCCCTCCTTCCCACCCTCCTTTCCTCCCTCCCTCCTTCAGGTGTTTAACGCCCCGCCCGCCCCACAGCGAAGGAGCTCCGAGCCCTGCCCGAGCCACTCCCTTGACCGTGGCACCGCCTCAGAGCCCCGGCAGAACTTAACGGGCAGACGGGCCGGCCGATGGAGGAGAGGCTGAGGGGCAGGAGGAGGAAGAGGAGGATGAGGAGGATGCAGCGCGGCTACCTGCCGGGGGAGCGCCTCCGCCCCGCGCCCCGCCGCCACCACCACCACGCGAGGCGGCACCGCAGCGCGGCGAGGAGGCGCCGCCGGCTGCAGGGCAGGAGCTTCTCCACAACCCGCCGCCACAGCGGCAGCTCCTTCTTCCCAGCCCGGCGAGCAGCATCGTCCACCCGCCCCTGGAAGCGACGCCGGAGTCCTCAGCGAGCACCGCAAAAAAGGTGCCCGCTCTACACCGCGCAAGCGCCGCCCGCCACCGCCCCTTTCCGCCTCCCGCACCCCGCGGAGAGCGGTGAGTTGGTGCCGGGGCGGGGCAGCGCGCACGCGCCGGTCCCGCCCTCGGCTTTTCCCGCCTTGAGCTCGGCGGTCACGCTCGGCGGTCAC
>JAOEGS010023536.1:65043-77704 GCA_025447755.1 Corythornis vintsioides | reverse complement strand
TTTCAGAGGTGCAGTTTTGCTGTAGGTAGGAACATAATAGTTAAAGTTAGGAGTGTTATACCACAGAAGTGGACTTAATTAGCCATTCTTTTAATTTCCTAAATATTTTTTAATCCTCTGAGGTAAAAATTTCATGTCCAAATAAAAGTTATGAGGTTTTAAAATAGACTAGGTAGATATGGTAGTGAGAGTACTTTAATGACAGGGCTATTTTCTGTGGTAACTCATTTTAGAAGAGAACATTTTTATCTATCCCATGCTAAGCAATAATCAAGAGACATGCTAATTGGAGCATATATTCCTTGGAAAGTCCCATACCATCTGTAATTTACCTTTCTTTTTCATGTGGCCAAACAATTTGTTGGCATTTATTGCTGTTACATGTGGTGGGTAGGTAGTATTGACAAATGAATCTGCTAGCTAATAAATGGTGGTTTTTGGAAGAGTGCAAGATATGTAGGTGTGTCTGTGTATGTGGATATATGTTTTAAATTATGCATCTGTTGGACTTGATCTTAAAGATCTTTTCCAGACTAAAAAATTCTGTGATTCTGTTAAAAAAATAGTTTCATGTTAGAATGTTAATCACTAGTTAATTTGATTGAGGTAGATGATGATAGACAGTTGATGATGGAGCATGTCTATTAGTTACTATTTTAAATGTCTCTAAGATACTCTTTCTCCATTTAAACCACTGCACTCATGACAATTATTTTTAAATTCCATTAATTTGTTAATTTATTTACGAAAGCCTAAGTATAGCCAAGGTATAAACATGTGCAGTGCACATGAGAGAGTAAAACTGAGGCTTTTTTCTCTTTACAAATAAAATTACACAGCTCTCTAAATAAATTTATAAACCTTGTGTTGTTGAAACAATGGAAAGAATAGTCATAATTCAAATGTTAGTGTTTCTGATTGTTTTTCTGATTCTACTTAAAGGCAATCTTGTCTCCACTGTAGATACTGGAAATAAAAACAAAAAAAGAGCAAAATTTCCTAAAATCAACATTTTGAAGAAGTATGTGGTATTTTCTGAGTATATGTTTTATAGCATAACAGTGGGGTGGAGATGAGCCTCATTTTCAATATGCAAGGTAGAAAATACAATGAAATTCAGAGTATTTATACATTTTTGTAATCTGGTCACCCACTGCAACTGACTCTTCTTAATTTCATGCTGTGTTGATACTAAAAATTACATTAATTTTTCTGTTACTCATACTTTTGTTGTTCTTTAATCTTTTTAAATTATGATGTTGTGACATTAAACAAAAGCAACTGAAAACTAAGACTTGAACATTTTTAACAGGCTTTTCCATTCAGTAATGAACTTGAAGAAAATTATAACTGACTCTGCTCATATTCTTATCCTAAAGGATAAAGGTGCTTATAATTATGACACATCAACTCCATTCCTGAAGATGGTGAGCTATCTTTCTTGATATTCTCCACAAAATAATACATGAACTATGTCTTTTCAATACAGTTTGTGTGGCCTGGAAAAAGTCAGAATTAAATTCATTGCTACCTGCTTAAAATTTTGTTGTTTATCACTGTTCATATTAATCGAAGATACTGGAAAGTAAAATGTGAAACCTTATCAGTTAATGCTGAAAAAAACACACACATGTAAAGTAAATGGGCTTATTTTGTTGCACTTTATGAATTACATAATGCCAGGTGTTCTGATTTTCTTGTGGGTATAAATTTATTGGTGACTTCACTGACATGCATATAAGTAACTGTATAATGATATGCAGTCCTGTAATTTGACTTTGATTATTAGAATCATAGAATCACAGAATGTAGGGGGAGGAAAATACATACATAGTGATGTAGGAAGAGGTCAGTTTCCATCCTGAACATAAACTAAACTGAGTTTGCAAAACCAGGTCTAGGCAAGACCTTGAGCTTTTTTGCTTGGCTGAAATTATGACAGGAATCTACCAATGATCCACGGATTCCCCAGATAGGATTTCAAGACCCATTTTACAGTGAAGAACACCTTGAAGAAACACACTTGCTAATATTGTATCCCCTCAAAATTTTTAGTTTCTTCACTTTCTGAACAAAACCCTTCTGCTGTGATAGGCAGGTAGCCTAAGGAGATCTACCTAAGTCCATACACCTGAAATAGAGAGAAAACAAGGTGTTTTGATTTCTTAATGTATAAACTTGGCAGGATTAAGACAGTCATTATTTGATTGCCTCACAGTTCTAACAGAACTAACATAACATACATGCTGCTGAATTAGATATACCAGATGTGTAATAACCTAAACTACTCTTCCAGTCACACATATTTAAAATAGAAAAAGTTATTTATACTTTTTATTACTTTGATACTAATATATATGTGTATGCCACATGTATGTGCCAGTGGGTGTGTGATGTTGTGTGCAAAATGTCTTTTTTCTCCTGACTGGAAAGACTAACAAAAGGAGTATGTACCTTCATAAAGAGAATATTTTGAGGTTGTTCATAGAATTAAGTTTTCACTTCTGCTCTGAATTATATTGGAAGATTTTGTGATGTTACATATTACTAAGCTTTCATTGTTCCATGAGTGTAATGTTTCAGAGACTACATTTGTAGGAATAGAAAGTTAATAAAGACATGCTGTGTATTTGCAAAAGTTGAAGGAAGGTGTTGATTGTGATGTCTTGTATGCAAAAATGAAAACATGAGGTGACAAATTCAAAATGCTAGCTAATAAGAATTATTTAATGAAAGATTCCCCAGTGTATTTGGCAAATGAGCCTTTTTCCTGTTATCAGTCTTAGTTTATAATGTTCATCATCCTGCTTCTATTTATGGAATAGCTAGCATGGTTTTGCACTTAATAAATGTTCTATAATAAACATCTGAGTGTATTCAAAAGCAAATTCAAAGATAATTCTCTTGTAGGATGATGTTCAGTCTTCCCAAGATTCCTTGCCACGCAAAACAGTTATAAAGCTGACATCACAACCAAGGTAAATAATTTAGTGTCTGAGATTATTCTAACCATGTGTGTGTTTTCACTGTGTAGTAGGTTTTTGTGCCATTTCTTTCCTTTTTAAAAAATTCTTACTCAAAGGTAAACTAAAAAAGTACCCAAAACAAACAAAAACCAAACCAAAAAACACCCACAAACAGAAAAAAACCCAAAGAAACAAAACCAGACAAAAAAGTAAAAAATTGGCTGGCATTTTATGTTAATAGTCTGTTTTTCTACATGTTTTTACAGCATGCTAATCCTTAAAAATTATGCCTGAGAGCGGCAGTAGAAGATTCTAAGTAAACATAATTACTGCTGGCTTAATTAACACTCTGAACAGAACCTTAGTTTCTAAGTGCAGTGGTTTAACCCCAGCTGTCAACTAAACACCACACAGCCATTTGCTCATTCCTCCCCTCAGTGGGATTGTAGAGAGAGCTGGAAAAAAAGCAAAATTTGTGGGTTAAACTAGGACACTTGTTTTTTCTTAACTCCATTTTCCATTGTATTAAGAAGGGTTACTTCTTTATTTATATGTAGTTCTAGAATATTCAGTTGAAACTGACATCCAGCTATACCCATGGTCATGCAGGGTCCTAACTGAAATAACTGAAATATTCATTAATAGTCAAATAATCCAAGTAAAGTGAATAGGATGTAAGGCTATGAGAGTTGCTCTGTGTGTAAATAGTCTAAGTTTTTTGCTTATAGAACAAATAATATGTGGCTCAGGCAGCAAGTGCTCATTTTGATGATGCTACTATTTAATTTCTCTAGATCTGGCAAGTGACAAGTTAATATAACTTGCTTGCCTAATTCAAGTAGGTGTTAAGCTATTCAGAAGAGTAAGTGTTAAATTCTAATTGGATTATTTGAATTCTAATTGGATTATTTGAAACAAATGAGCAGTTTGGTCCTTTTGAGCTTTTGGGAAAGCTGTCTTCAGTCCTATGAAGTCAAATGTTTGTAATGTGTGTGTGTGTGTATAATTAGTTTTAATATGAGTTTGTAATCTAGATCAGTCATGTAGAAGTATAAATTTATTATTTTCTTAATAGTTTTAGTATCTTCTTGTACTGCTACATAGGTACTAATATATTAAACTTGTCCAAAGTGGGCAAAACTTATTTATTTAACTAAAATATTTCAGTTTTTGTCTAAATATCCCCTCACATATAATCCCTGGGAAAAGATTGTGCACATTGTATGTAGACAATTAGCTGGTAATAAGTTATCACAGGGTCACAGGATGTCAGGGGTTGGAAGGAACCATGGAGATCTTTGAGTCAATCTCCCCTGCCTGAGCAGGGCTGTATACTACTGTAATGTAGACTTTCTTTTCTGTTTGAGGATAGCTTTAATGTTTTTGCTTTCCTTGCTTAGGAATTTTCCCCCATGCCCCTTCCATCCCCTATTATTACTTTTGTTTGCATCCCCTGTTAAACTTCTCTTTCTGTGTCGTTTGCTAAATGAGTTTCTTCCTTTTTGGTGTTTATACATTTCAGGTGTTTGCTTTTTTTTCCTTTTCTTTGTTGCACATGATGTAAATACACATGTCAAGCTTTTCTATTTTAAAATCAATGTTATCCTAGCAGTCTTTTTTTTTTTTTCTTCTACTAAACATGTCTTAACTTACTAAGATTAACAGCTGTAGTTAATTGCTAATAATAACGTGTCTGCTGTTGTGAAGTTACTATATAATCATGTAAGATGTGGTTCATGTTCCAAAGACTCTGTAATCAGAATAATGGCAGATAAAGATGAAAAAAATGTCAGGTAGAAGGGGATGAGAGAGACTACAAGAAGACTGTGGATAATTCTGCATGAAAAGCTGGGTTTTGTAATGACCTGCTGTTTGAAAACACTTTCAGAGCAATGTTAAAATGCATACTACTTAATGTTTCCTTTCTTGATGGTATTTTCATTTGAATATATGTTATGTTCAACTATTTCATCTTGTAAAAATGAGTTTAGTCTTTCCAGGTTTCTAACTTCAGTTATAGTCTGAATCTCCACTAGCATTACCATTATGAAAAGTAGCATGGAAGCTGAGACAGTAACTTTTGCTTAAATATGTCAATATTATAATTGTGCATTTGAATTTTCTAGGTAACCAAGATGTGAAATGTTACTTTCAGTAGAATCTTAAACTCAACTTGTTAAATTTATCATTAAAGATTACTGTGCTTAAGATTCAGAGTTTGAAAAGTCTAAGACAGAAACTGGTTTTTTTCTTTCAATTTTTGAGGCATTAGCAGATTGAAAGTACTGATTCACATAGGAATTTTATTCATAATAGTCAATTCAAATGTTTGTAGCATGAAATCTCTAGATTTCTTTAATATGTTCTAATTTACCATGATGTGGGAAAGAAATAAAGTCAATGTAACTGGCACGGTGCTACTTTGCTTTAATTAACTGAATAATTAGCTTTCTGTAGCTTTGTGTTTCCATTACATTATTTAAAATAACTGTATTGTAAATTGACTATTCTTACAGAAGTCTTGTTCGTATCACTCAAATTTAGAGGAAAAGTACTGATGGGAAACTTAAAATTAGATGATGTGGGGTTTTTTAAATTTAATTACTCTTTTTTTTTCTTATTTTCTTTTTTATTATTTTATTGAGTTGGTAGCCTTTTGGTTTTTGTTTTTTTTTTTTAAGTTATGTTCTCTTCACTGCTTGTGAATGTCATAGGCAGTAGCAAAAATTGATAGAACAGACTGTACAGGAGAACTAGTGCAATATTCTTCTGTTGAATGGAAGAAAACAGGGAAAAAACAAATAATCTTATTTCAGTAGTCACTGTCCTAGTACAAAGTACTTCCAGGTTGTTATGTAGTTGAGAAGTATCTAAGGAGCTATCAGTTTTAGCATCACTTTACACCCACCTGTGAATCTCTTTCTTCTCTGTAGTGCTGTCTTGCCATTTTCTATCAATCTGTAAGGTTTTGCTTTTTAATTTTAATGTGGTAATTTCAATTAAATAGGTATGTAAAGTATTTGAACTCTTACTGTGATTCTGCCAGCTTAGAACAACTAAGTGGTTGTATGGTCTGGCTTTTGAGTTTTGGTATATATAATTAATTATGGTATAATTAATTGCACTAAACTGTTTTTATTGGTAAAAATCACTGGTTCTTGGGAATAGTCCCCTAGATGTCCTGCTATCCATATGTTTTTTTGGTTTTTTTTTGCTTTCTTCCCCCCTTTTCACTTCTGAACCTTCATGAACCTGGCTGCAGAATTTTAGTACTGAGCTCCACTGTACACTACAAGCACAGAGTAAGGTTTCCCATCTGAAGATACTTAAAGATTATGGGTTTTTAAATCATTGATTTAGGCTTGTTTTCAGACCTAAACCAGCATAGTTTGCTCACAAATGCTATTTGTCAGCTAATTGTAGAGAAATGGTATCATAACCTCTTAGCAGGATAGTTGAATAGCTTAGCAAACACATCTTCCACTTAATTCAGATTACCTAGGGTATTAATTCTGAGTAGGATATACTGTAATCATTGATTTCTTCAAAGATCTGTCAAAGTCCCAAGACACCTGCCTTATAAAGTATAATTTCTTGAAATATGAGGCAGAATATAACCTGTGCTATTAGCCTTACTTCAGTATCTGTGAACAAGCTTTGGCATAAAGTTGTAATTAACAAATATTTGGTGTAAATTGTGTTCATCCTGTGAGGTTGTGATCTGTTTTTGAGAAAGAAAATTACCTTTTAAGATTCTGGAAGTTGTTTACCTTTTAAAAAACCCACTTGTCAGGTGTACTCACTGCTTTCTCAACACAGCACTGTAATTTGGAAATCTAACCCATGTGTTGAAGAGATAAAGTAAAAAATTCTTCTTAGAGTAATATGTGGTACTATATTTGGTTGTAGATAACAGCACAGATAACTTGCCTGACAGGGAAGCTTTGCTGTTGTGCTACACCAGAAAGGAAAGCTGCCCTAATGATGAGAACCAATTATCAGAGCTTTACACTAAGGAACTATATCTTTCTGAGCTCTGAAGGAGACAGGACTATGGTAATGTTTTAATTTTCTCATATTGGCAGCTTTAACTTTAGTAGTGGGGGGTTTTGTTAGTTCTTTTGTTTGGGATTTTTATTTTTTATCTGTGTTGGCCACGTTGGTGCAACTAATCTGAGTAGTTGTCCAATGTAGTTACAAGGAGAGGATGCTCTTATAGCATGTGATGGTTTAATAATACACATTTTAATTGCTTTCTATGCTTGCATGAGTTGTGAGGCATATGTATTCCTAGTTATATACTGAAACATTTAAAAAAAAAAGACACTTGAAACAAGTGTAAAAAACAAAAGTGTAAAAATTAAAAATAGAGTACAGTAATATAGAAATCAAGGAAAAGATATTTGTGAGAGTTCATGCATTGTTAATAAGCACAGTTGTTCCAGGGAGGAGGTGGAAACCAACCCACCAATCAAAAATACCACAAACCAAAGGGATACCAACACTTTTTATTTGATTTTTTTTTTTTTTAAATTGGATGAAATAGAGATAGCAATGTCCACAACTTGTTATGTTTCAGGTAAAGGGAAACCTTTTTGGTGGTAACTTTAAAGTAGGTGGACAAGATGAATGGTCTTTGAATCAAGCCTTAAGGTTTTTTTTCTTCTGTTAAAAAATAGCACTTGTATTCATAGTGCAGTAGTGGAAGTAGTTAAAAAATTGGAAAACTCTTTGAAATTTTAGTTTCTAATACCCTGGCTGCTGAGGCTGAGTGCTGCATAATGATTTATTTATTTTTTTTAACTACTTTAAAGTGTTAATCCCAGTGTTCACCTCAGTTAGATTGCAGGTGACTGTCACTGCCATGGATGTACTCTGAAGCTCATTTTGACTAAATTGAATGTTTTTTAGTAAGCATTCTCCCTTTTTATTTTCGTGATGGAAGAGGTGTTGCAAAGGCATTGAAAGGCTTGGCTGAAGCAAGGTAACTCAGGCAATGTTAATCACTCAACATGAACTTGAAATAAATATTTCAGTAAAAATCATTGTGGCAGAAGTGATGACTTCAAAATGAAAAACAACAACAACAAACAACCAAAAGGAGGATTCTTTCATTATGTGTTGTAGGTGAATGTTAATTCTGCAACTACATTTATGACCAAAACCAGGAAATTCTGCATTTATAGTGTCAAATAAGTAATTGAGGGGCATAGAAGAGTCACAGCACCTTAATCTCTTTTTATCTGAAAGGTCACCAAAGTTTTTCAGATTTCTGGTTTTACTGTGACTAAAAGTTGCTGTTTTAATTACACTACATGCAGGCTTATCTCAGAACTGACTGGCTGCACTGGCAGTTGACATTTGACTATATTTTATCTGGGAACTCTGAAAATACAGCAAGAAGGGGCTGAATGTGTTTTAATGTAAGGGATAGCTCTTTTAAACTGAACTATGGGTCATTTTTGAGTTCTTGCAAGTTTCCATTATTAAGAAGAAAGCAGCTTTGATTTATAATGAATTTCACTCCGAAGCCTTCTGTGGAATGAATCTTTATTTTTTTCAAAATATTCATACTTCTGAGTTCAAGTTGATCTAAAAGTTGTTAAATTTCACATGTTAAGTCATTACATTTTTAGTGCATAAAAATTCTTATAAATGAAGCTCTTTTATTCCTGCTTATTGACTGTCTTTAAAATTGCAGATGAAAAATAAAACCAGAGATAAGTTGATGCAGTTTGTACTATTTGTGGTACTTAGAGTTTCTCAAAAACTGCACATATTTAGGATTTTTTGTTCAATGCATAGAATTTCAGTGGGGTTTGTTGGGGTTTGTAGAACTACTGTTATCAGACTGTGAAGGTGTTGGATGCTCAGTTGCTATAAAAAAAATTATAACATTAAAATGAAAACACATGCAATTAGGTGTTAAAAGGTGTTTCTGGGTTCCTCTGAAAAAAACCATAATAGAAGAGTTGTACAAAATGCAGAAAGAATAGATGAACTAAACATGCACAAGGGAGAGGAAAAAAAAACCTCTGGGTTTGTTTTTTTTTTTTTTTTAAAAAAAAGCCAAAAGTGATCATTATGAAGGAATATGCTATTAACTGAATACAACTGCAAAATCTGCATTGTACTTGTTGAAGCAGTTTTGGAAGTGCAGGATACACAATTTCAGTATAATAGTATATTTGTGTATTTTATTTTTTTTTTCCAGGCACTGTCCCCTTCAGCCTTTTTACTGGAGTTGGTTTGAGGCAATTCTGTAGTTAGTCCAAGGCTCTCAAGGCACAGGGTGAAATGATATGGCATACTTCAAAGTCTTTCTGCTCTTCTGAACCAGATTTTTTTTCCCTTCTAAATGCAGATTTATAAAGCCTGCACTACAAGAGGAACAAGGAAAGGATTTTAGTGAAGGTACTTCCTGATCCTGAAAAAGTCAGGGGGCTTCAAGCCCATCTTGGACTTCAGAGCACCTCACAACTTTGTGGTAAAAGAAAAAAATTTGAAATAGTGCCTTTGGACTTAATCCTTTTATCCTTAATTGGAGAGTAGTTTTGTGCTCCAGATTAGGATATGTATGCTGCTGCAATCTGTCCAAGTCATAGGAAGTGTGTGTACCTGGCATATATAGTAGGTACATAACATTTTTTAAAGTCTTGTCTCAGGTTGATGTTGTTTCTTTGTGTTCTCAAAACTCATAGTTTTTTTTTTTTGGTGTGCTGTTGTCTGTGTTTATTGTGAATGGTGTTTTCTTGGGGTTCTGTGGTTTGTTCTTAGGAGCCACACAAAGGTCTTGTTTCCTGTGAGAGCTGAGGGATAGAATTTGTGCCAATTGTCTGCCTAATTCTCTTGCTTGAGCAATGGATATTACAAAAATACATCTGTAGAGTTGTAAAAAAAAGTGTATTTATAGGACTGTATGTGGGTGTTTTCTCTTTTATTAATGAATCTGAAGTTTGATCTAGGGTTTCTCAGTAGGAAGGGCATTTCTGGAGTTATTCAGAATTCTGAAATGTCAAGTTAAGATAACAGAATTATTTTTTTTTTTAAGCACAGCATCACTGTAATTACTTGTTTGTTAATCAGAACTGTCAGTCATTACTGCATTTAGAAAAAAAAGAAGTGTATTTTTAACATTATAGCTGTATTTATGAACTACACATTTAATTTGCTCTGCAAATAGTGTTACAGTCACAATTCTTTGCTGTCTTAGTTGGAACTCTACTGAAATCTTGTGAATTTACCTGTTTATTGATATTTATTTTCATTTCTGGGTGTCACCAGTTTGATTTTATAAGGAAAAGCTGGTCTGTAGATAAGATTCTGTTTCCACCTTGGTTTATACACCTCATGAAAGTGATAAAAATTTAAATGGTGTGCTTGTAGTTTCAAGTTGAGATTAGATTCCTAGTTATTCTTGTACAGCATTTTTTTGTAAAAGGGAAAAGATGTTTAGTTAGAAAAAGGCAAAAATGTTAATATTTGTTCATATATGGTAATATTTGCTATATATACTTGAGATTAATATACTCTATAATAAACAGTTTAATTGGATTATTAGAGTTGATGCTTAGATGGAAATTTTTTGTTAGTGTTGTTAATTCTGTGATAATATTAATAGTCTGAAATTATGATTTCTTAAATTTACAAGACACTTTGCTGGAAGTGATTCAGAGGACCATTATTAGCATTATTTATCTTACCTGTTTATGGAAGCAAAATAATCTCCTATGATTTTATCCAATCAGTTAAGAGCCCCTTGAGAAGGTATCAGAATCCCCTTCTGGGAAGAACCTGCTTTTCCTCTGACTATATAGGGTGGAATTATTTACTTAACTTGAATTTTTATTAAATCACCCATTGTCCCACTGCCCCAACTTTATGTTTATATCTGATAGTATGTCTGAGACTGCAGTTTTTTAATCATAAGGTTTTCCTCACTGAGGCATTTCTATTAAATATCTAGGATTCCATAGTTATGAACTCTAATGGTTACAGCATCTACTGTATCTCAGAAGATGTACATTGAAGCCAGAGCAATTAATTGAAACTAAATGTTGTAATACAATTACAGAATCACAAAATCACAGGAAGTTAGGGATTAGAAAGGACCTAGAAGATCATTTAGTCCAACCCCTTTCTTTAGAACTAAAAAGCTTAAAAGCAGACTTGGCATCATATTTAAATTCTTCAATTTCAATTTCCAGTCTGTTTGTTCTAATGCATTTCTGTTTAGTAAGCACTGCCTTAACTCCAGTTAATAGACATACTAGCTTGTTGCCTAGCTGCTGCTTAGATGTTCATTGATAAATTGTTGGATATTTCATCCAACATAATTAGGTTTATATTTATATCTGAGCATAGGAGAGGGCTTTTTGTGCAGAGTGAGGCCAAAATACCATCAAGAAATTCTTTAGTTCAGGTTATAAAATCACAGATTGTTTTCTGTTCGTATCAGTTGTACTGATAGAGTAGAATGTAAAAAGATTATTAAATTTGAAGTCACACTGGGAACAAACAATACAGGATCAGGATTTAAAGCTGTCTTAGAAAACTGGAGCATGTATTTCATGGTCAGAAGAATGAAGTGAAGTTCTGCATACCACACAGAAGAGTAATGTGGAGACTAACCAAACAAATGTTGGTAAAGTAGAAGAAGGCTGGAAATTACAGATCAGAATGAGAGAGTAAGTTGCATTATGTCAGGATTTTACTAGTGGATGATTTAAATTGAAAAGTTCTCTGTAAAACAGAGCTGAAATAGTGTGCTGTACTCAGAGTGATGAAGGCTTCATGAAGAATACAGTGTTTAGCAAACATACTTAAAGAGATAAGAAGATGAACACAGAAGCTTTGAAAGAGTATTATCTGTGTAGTTTGAAAATGGTGATAATGAGGAACATAAATCTACAAATACAGATTTGTAAACAAAAAGAACCAGTTGTATTGCAGATGAAAGAAAGGAAGACATAATTGGAAATTTATTTAATGTCAAGTAATTAAAAACTAAGTTGTGTGTTAGTAAAATGGGTGCTTGAAGTGCAGAGCAGTAAAAACAGTTCTTAATGTTTCTAAGAATAGTGATTGCAGTATTGCTTGGGTTGACCTATTGAATTAAGAGGTTAAACTACAGCAGCCTTCTTGTCTGATGTCTTGGGGGTTTTTTTTATTAGTATCTAGATTTCTCTCTTGAAATCAGCATATTTTGCAGAACCCAACATGGCCTAAGATTATAGACTAATCTGTATTGTACATACTGGATTTTTTTCATTTGGGCAGCTATCAAAAATGAAAAATATGGACTAGTTTAAGGCATCTAAGACCTTCCAGTGACCTGAAATATGACCTTATCTTCATATGAGAACTAGTTGCTCTAATAAGAGACCAGCTCTGGTCTCTTATAAGAGATCAGTTCTTTATAGGTATGGAAAGGTCATTGCCTAATATTGGAAAATTATGGATTTTTCCCTCTGCATCTCCACTTGCCTCATAGCATATATGATATATGTGTGGGTATGCATCCAATTAATAAAAGAAATCTAAATCTTAACATCATACTTCTGTAAATTTATTAGTATGGTTTGACATTTTTATTCTGGGGGAAAGAAAAAGGAAAGAAAATAGACTAAAAAAACTTGGATGCAGAATTATTCCATCTTATGGGTATTACTGTTTTTTCTTCATAACTAAATATT
>JAOEGS010023536.1:24782-35328 GCA_025447755.1 Corythornis vintsioides | reverse complement strand
TGACTTGGTCTAGGTGATCCTGCTGTGGCAGGGGGGTTGGACTAGATGATCTTCTAGCTCCCTTCCAACCCCTAACATTCTGTGATATATATATTTAGTACGAGATGGGCAAATCTCATTTCATTTCACATTATACTGATGTGATTTATTGACAATTGTGTCACTCAGACCTCAATGCTGTTACTGTGTTTTGTTAGAATTTGTATATAAATCTTTTTCTCCTACTACTACATGTAACAAATTCTGTTTATATATTCATTATGTTCTTATGTCAAAATATGTATCTGCATGCATATTTTGTCTTCTTTCCTAATATTCTTTCTTATTTTTCCTCAGGTTGTTGAGGGAGAAGTGAATGCATTTCATTTTATAATTTAAAGGATTATTATTTAGCTGAGAATGAAACTGAGTACAGTTATCAATACTTGCTTGTCAAATGAGTAATTGTTTTTCTAATAGATTTTTTTGCTTTACATTTGTTAATAAATTTTTGCTAAAGGTCCCATGCTAGGTACACACTTCCTCAGATTGATATTTTCATACCATGTCTTGACTTGCTCAATTTATATAATGGGATTTATAGCCTAGTCTGAAGCAGAGAACCAGAATTCAATGGCCCAAATAGCTGCTATAGTTTGGGGGATGGATTTTTTTGAAAGCAGTGATACAGCCAGTTAATAAAATGAAAAAAAGTGGCAGTCAGATAGTCAAACTTTTTTTCCACCACATTAAACTACTCTTTTTTTTTTTTTCTTACTACCTGTCTGTCAGCATCCACTCTCTCTGAAATATGTGCTTATTTCTGTTTGATCATAGCACGAGTACATTTTACACAGTAGCTATGTAAATAATGAACTTGATGCTTTAGAAAAGCAGAAACTCAACATTGGTTTAACTTCTACCACTAGAAGCATTTTCAAGCCCATGTGTGACAACTTAAAATATAACACCATTTTTTTTTGTTACAACTACTGTAGTGAACCTGTCAAAAATAGAAAAAAAAATTCTTTTTTTTTGATGTATTGTGGTACCTACATGAGAAGAAAAAACAAAAATTATTATTATTTTCCTATCACACAACACGATGTATCTTCTTAAGAGTTTTATCACATACATTTACTAAGGGAGGTACATTTCTTTTTGTTTTATTTGAAGAGATTCAGGTATGTGTTAGTTCTTTACAGCTTTGCTTAAACCACTACATTACTGCTTCTACCATATAGATGATGCTGTATTTCTTATGCTGGAATTTTCATCCTGCTCTTCAGGAATTCCATCTCTTGCCTACAAATGCTATCTGCTTTCAGGCTAGCACTGTCTTAGTTTATACACTGGGGCACCTTAACAGCTTAATTTCTTTCAAATACTTTTTTTTCTTGCCACTGTGACAAAGATGTGCCACAGACAGATTCTAAATAAAGGCAGATTTGACTCCAAGCTCCATTCATGTGATACTGTCCAAAGTTTGTAGGGAATTCATGTTCTCAGCCTACAAAAGGGCAGCAGCCACTCAATTTAACTGTCTCATGGTGAAGCAGGTAGTAGAGAGGACTGCCCTTCTCTGATTTATGAACTTAAAGCTATGTCTGTCTTGTGTTTTGGCTATGTTGAGGGTTTTTTGTGTGTGTGTGTGTATTTATATACACCTCTACAATTAATTGCTTTCCTTAGATTGCTTTTATTTGTCTTCATTTGTGTTTGTCTTCATTGCTGTGTCCATACACAGCTGTGTAGAGAAACAAAATGGTTTACTCCAGTAGTATGCATAGTATTCAAGGTGTGTGTCTCTACTTTTGGCCTGTATAATTCATCAAAGCAGGAGGGTGGACATCTTTTAAGGTCTTTTCTGAGCTTATCTAAGCTGTTGCAGTTTGAGGCCTATAATTTAAACCTTTCTGTGTCACCACTTCTAGGAAGACCACCTTATTCCTGCTGCAAGCTCTGGTGGTAGGGCATAATCCTCCTTAAAGGAGGGAAAAAGATTGCAAGTTCAGCCTCCTGTATTTTCAAGTGAAATAACTCTCTAGGGATGATGTCCTTGCACATGGAACAAGCAGTCTGAGCAGCAGGAATTTCACATGAGCAGCAGACTTCCAGTGCAAAAAGCCTTTTTGGAGAACAAAAATTAGGAGATACCATTGTGTAAGTTCTGTCTTTATCATTAGTTTGGTGATCTACTTCCTCATCAAGTCATAACTGATCACTTTGTTGACATCATAAGCCAGGGACAAGGGGAGCTTGCTGAACTTTCTGCTCCTGAGACCATAAAAGAAAGAAGGTTAGATTGTTCCTGTTGTGAAACTCAACAAGACAACTCACAGATTCACAGGTATTAGGGGTTGGAAGGGAGCTAGAAGATCATCTAGTCCAACCCCCCTGCCTGAGCAGGATCACCTAGACCAAGTCACCCAGGAACAGATCATCAGCAATTACTTTAGAGAGTCTAAGGGCATTATTGCCTAAAGGTGTCCAGGTCTTGCAGGATTTGGAGGGGAGAGAGAGAGGTTTGGACTTGGTTTAAAAAAAAAAACAAAACAAAAAAAAAAGAGGCTGGTTATAGGATGTTCAGTGGAAGGCACAGAGTAAGTAAGGGAAGATGAAAAACAAGTGGGAAAAGCAGGGGTAAAAGAGTCTGATGAAATCCAGTGCTGGGTTTTTTTTGAGTGCATTTTTTTATAATCTCTGAGATCCATTAGGCACCTTCAGGTAAGACAAGGAAGCAAGTACAATAAGAAATAGCTTGTGTCAGCTGGAGGTCTTGGAGGAGCCAAACAAAAGCAGCTTCCAATATGGGAATGAGCAACCTCTGTTTCCAGGTTGTATTTGAACACACTGACATCTGAAATCAGCATCCACATTTCAGCATGTTTGATCAGGCAGCTTGGATGCTGGTGGGATTTTGGATTTATAATTAAATTTCTTTCCTGGTTAGGGTTCTTCATAGCACAGAACGGGCTAGAGGAGGAATAATTAGACAAGATTTGTGATTTGATAGTCATCCTGCCTCAGTTTCCTTTCCTTACTTTGATTGGGGAAATTTTAGACTACTTATCTGTGTTGAACTGTTGTTTCTCTGTGAGCTCAGTTGAAGTCTAATTATCAACTGCTTCAGCTGTACTTTCTTCTCTACAGTATTTTCCATTTCTTTTTTTTCCAATCAGTTACTAAATGATTTTTGAAGAGCATAATTAGTGTTTTTCCTCTCTAATTAAGGACCTCAGTTCCTCACTTGAAACTCTTACCAGAAAACCCCTTGGGTTTTTTCTTCATCTGTTCCATCCTCCATCTATTAGTTAAAATAACTCATTTCTGATATAAGGACACTTTTTATAGATGAGGCCATTCTTAGAACTTGATGCACATTGCAACCTAAGGTTATACTGGAGTGTGGTTTATTTGTTTTTCCTCAAAACTAGCAGTATAGAAATACTCACCTCACTTTTGATGACAAGGAAAAGGTCCTGTATGAGGATTAGTTTATCAATTACATAGTCATTCCACAGGTTGTATTTCAACATGGACAGTTTCTAATCAGATAACTACATATGAATGTGCTGTAAGGTAATTTTAAAAGGCATTAAGTGCTTTGATTAGAGTTCATTAAGCCAACACTCAGCTCTGTCAGTAGCATTCATCAAAGGCTCTCCAGAATATAACGTTTGCAAGGCAGCCAATAGAGCTCTGTTTGCAGGTTGAATGCTAAACACTGCCTTTGAAATTAAGGAAATAATGCAGCTTTTTAGAGAGCAATGCTTCAGATAGATGGAGGCTGTGGGGCTGTGTCTTCTGAGTTAGTACCAGCAGGGTACTGCTGAAAGCTACCCACACAGTGAATGTGTGTCTAGACTATTTATCTGTATATGCAAACCCTTCCCATCCCTCTCATTCCCCAGAGTCCATTTTAAATTTCAGATCCCTAGACTGAGGAGGGAAAGACACACTCCAGTCCTTTTGTGACAGTGATGTACCTTGAAAATGAGTCAAGATGAATGAGGTCTGGTATTTGCCAGTGTCCTTCAAGGCTGTGTTTCTCTGCAATCCTCAGTTATTTCCAGAATCTAGAAACTGGGGATACTCTTTATAGTTCTCCTGTGGGTAATCTGAGAATTTTGTCCCATTGCCCATTAACAGTAAATTGGTTTCCTAACCTCAGTATACATCTTTATAATAAAAAACATCTATTTTACTCATATTACTTCTGTTACCCTTAGAGAAGTCTTGTTGAAGGATTCTGTCTTAAAAGACTGACTTGCCCTGTGCTAGATTTTCCTAGACAAGACTGAGAATTCATCTGATACTTTTCCCTATAGGTGATTTCTTTATTTTTTTTAAACTTCCATGACATACAGTGGATGTCATGCTTGTGTTTATGTACACACTATTTCTCTGTACATGGAACAGCTTTCAGAAAGATCTTACCTTTATCTCTTTATCTTAAATGATCTTTGAGACATTTTCTAAGGAACATCTATTTCTGAAATTGAGGACATCTAAGAGTTCTTTCTTTTCAGCAAGCACTGTAGTTCTAGGCATAAAATTGCACTTAGAAGAATGATTTATTTTTTTTTTCAGTCATTCTCCCAAACACTGGCCCTTCTCCAAATAAGTATTTGGGATGTGTGACAGTGAGAATTTGCATGTAGCTAAAACATGTAGAAAAAGTAAAGAAAAAGGTTTCTCCTCTGTGAAGGCTCACTGTTCTTCCCCTTTCCAACTCCTTGGAAAAAAAAAATCTGAAAAATCTGGGTGGATATGTGGCATGCACTTCTTATGTCAACATATTTGTAGTGTATGTGAGGCAGTGATTGAAAGTAGGGGAGGAAATGGCCAAACATTACTGAATTCTCTTTTGGCAAAATCACTGATCTCAAATGCTTTGAGTATTGATGACCATTGTTTGAAAGTGCATATGAAAAACTGTTCAAAATTAACTGTTTCTGGACAATAGTTTTGCATTCTGCTTGTTCTCCAGTAGCATGCCTAAAACTATGAACCCATTGCAAGACCTTTTTAAATTAAATTTGTTTTAAATAATAACGTGTTCATATGTAATTGGTAAGATGTCTAATTTCTCAGATGCAAACAATCAACTTACTTTAGAGAAAAAAAAAACAACAATAATAGTAACAAAACTGTCAGGTTTGGCTGACTTTAGCACATCTACAGCAACAAACAGTGTTCCTTTGGAGTAAAATAATATATTCCTCTTTGCAAGAGCATAGATATGCACATTTTCCCCATGTGTAGAGTGTGCATGAAGTCACTTCAACTGAAGACTTTCAGCTTTAGCTGTAGTTAGAGCAAGCTTGCTCATACTTTGATTGGAAAATAAGAAAATCATGATGAGGAAGTTTTAAATTTCAGATCAGTGATGCTGAACTATTTATTAAAAAATAGAATATCAAGGCTAACTGAGGAATTGGAGGAACTGAGACTTCAGTAAAGTGGCAGATGGAATTCAGTGTAAATAAATGTATGTAGTAAGGTTCATGGAGGGACAGTACTTAAAATTATCAGAGTACTTTAGGGGTCATAATAGATCTGTATAGCCTCCATGCTTAGTACCTACAAAGAGGAAAACAAGTCATGACTAAGAAAAGCACCAAGAATAACACAGAAATTGTCATCTTGCATCAGTTCAGCTCTGGCATATTTTCAGTTGCTACACTGTCAGCTGTAATTAATGCTACTGCAGAGGTATAAATATGCATATGTGCATAGGCACCCCAAAACAGAATTTACTGTTGCAGTTGTCTGTTGTAAGATGATAAATAATCCTCCCCTTTGCTCTGTCTTCCTTTTTAATTTCCACGTTTTCAGCCTGTAATAAAATGCAGATTTAAGACATCAGTGCTTAAGATACTATGTTTTAAGTAAACATTTTGCAGTTTTCACTAAAAATCACCTGTTTAAAGAAGCAGGGATTAAGTGTGCAAGGAAAAAAAATGAGAGAGGGGAAATAAGTTTTCATGCTTTTCTACCTTATCTTTACTGACTTTCTAAACCAGAAATTGCCTTTTTAAATTTCCTTTGTTCTCTTTTCTGTCTTCTATGGAGCTTTCACTAGTTGTTTCATGTTTTTAACGTAACTTTTTGTAAAAACACTGCAAATGCAGAACTTGTGAATCTACAAAACTGTGTCAAGTCTTGGAAGAGTGTCCCTTCAGTTCCTTCTATCAGGACGTTGAAATAAAACTGCTGAAAGAAATCCTCTGCAGTGCAGACCAAGGCAAAGATGCTGATTGCAGTTTCTTCCACAAAAAAAAAAAAAAAAAAGTTTTGATAAGTTAAATTCAAAAAGAAAGAGGGATGTAGTATACAAATCAGATAAATATGAAGTTGGAAAGCAACAGGGGATGGAATATTAATGCAGAAAAGGAAGCCTGAAAAAGTCTAGCTGGCTATCAGTATTCATGTATGGAATAGATAGAATGAATTTACTAAAGCAGGAGCAAGTTTCTTTCTCTAAAGCACATCACAAGGGCTAACACAGAAAACTGAGGACCTGAGTAAAATGAGGTGTCATCTAGTGATGATTTCTAAAGAGGTACTAATGATTTGTAAAAACAGGCCATACACATGGTAGTACTAAAAGATAATTTACAGATGATGATCAGAAGTTTCCCATGTATGAAGCATCATGTGTAAAGTAAACGTGTTTCAGAATTTTCACGTGGAGGTATATTAATTTGATTTTACAAATATTTTGTCTTTGCAGAATGAAGAGAAGGCATCAGTCAGTTTTCCCTCAGTTCGTAGCCATATGACTTCTTCTTTCTTAAATCATCCTGTCATTCCAATGACCACATATGCAGATTCAGGTGTCCCAGAGATGCTAAATACTTTTTCTCCACTTGTGTCATCCATGCCTTGTGACATGCATATAGTCAATCTGAGGACAATCCAATCAAAGGTAAGGTCAGAACATTATTTTTTATGAGCAGACATGTGGTATATCTTATTAATATAGTCTAATCAAACAATTCCAGGAAACTGATCTGTGGGGGTTTTAATGACAGGATAAACTATGGTGTGATGGGTTTAGAAAAAAATTAGGGAAAATTTTTTTCACTGAAAGAGTGGTCAGACACTGGAACAGGCTGCCCAGGGAGGTGATTGAGTCAACATCCCTGGATGTGTTTAAGGGGCATTTGGATATGGTTTTGAGGAACTTGGTTTGGGAGTGAACTGATGGTTGGACTTAATTAATTCTGGTTTGAAAAGATCCTAATAATAATAATAATAATAAGTAAGTCTTTTCAAACCAGAATAATTCTAAGATCCTGTGATTCTATGATGGGGTTTTGTTAATTCTGCAGTAACCAGAGACTTCTGTCTAACATGAAATAAATCATTTTGGTTTTTTTCACAACTTAATAATATGCATAGTGTGTTATCCTCTCTGGAGGTAGAATATTTCAGTGTGTTACCAGAGTTCAAGAGCAGAAGGGCTTATGTGCTTTGGCCTCTTCTTTTTTTTAAGAAGTATTAAGTTTAAGGTCATTAGACTTGGTTCAAAGTACAGTTCTCTTTTTAATAAATTGTGTAATTTCAAACCCATCTGACTCCATTTGGAAGACCTAAAGAAAATTCTGCCACATCTTAACATCCATAGGAATAATGTGTTAAAATACTTTTTAAGCTTCAACACAAGAACTGTTTTAATTTTACCAGCTTGGGTTTTGTGAAACTGTTCTTTGCAATGGGACTTAAAAATGGGTCTATAAAAGCTACAGATTATATTCATAATATCTGCAAAACTGGCTGTTAACTACTGTTTTAGAATTCAAAAATCATCTTGATTGGAAGAGACCTTTAAGATCATGAAGTCCAACCATTTTATCATGGCTCTTTATTTTTAGTCTTAATCCTTTCATTAAAACTTAAAGAATTCATTTACTTTTTCTCACACTTTATTAGTAGTTCAATCTCATGCACACTCCTTCAGCTGTGACTGTTTCTTATTTTGAATTTCAGAGTGGAATAACTCTTAAGTTCTGTGGGTGTTAGGAATTTGAAGAGTTAGGAGGAAGCTTCATATTGAATTAAATCTTCATCTCAGCTATACCAGCACCACTTAGCACCACTTTTCCCTGTCCATAACTGTATATTGCAATGGTTTCTTGACTGACAGCTCTTGGGCTTGCAGCATTACTTTGTGCTCTTCAAAGTGTAGTCATAAAATAGGGACACTATCATTATAGGTACAGAACAGTTTTTCCCCACAGCAGAAACAATCTGTACCTTGCAAATGATTTCTTGCATGTCAAAATGGCCTTTTAAAATCTCACTTTCTGTTGCCTTTCTGTGCTTTCCAAGAATTTGAATGACAAGTGTCATTCTGGCTAACTGGTGCAATGCAATTTTTTCCAGAAATGTGGATTACTCTGTTGCTTTAGCCATGATTTTCAAGAAATTTATCATTACACTTTCACAAAAAAGGGTACCGAGTTAAAATAAAGTATTACTAAAATTTGGTATTAATCACAATGCATGAAAATGCATTAAAGCATAGATGAGAAAAAACATAAGGGAATTCCTAGTTTCCCTTTAAACTCTGTCTCTCTGGGAAGAATATTGCTATTGTTGTAAGATGTGTGATCTTGTTATGGAAGAGTCCGATGACTTATGAATATGAAATTTAAAGAAACCTTTATGTATCTCCAGTTTTAAAGTTGTTTGACACAGATTTTGCCTCCTGTAAATAGACTAGGCTTCAAGATTTAGAAACTGAGTTTATTTGTCCCTTTATACTAAATATAAATACATATTTTTGTCATGTTGCTTGAAATTTTTTTATTAATGTCAGTTGACTTACAGTAATCAGATAAAAAAAAAGTGTTGAAATGTCTTTTTCTTTCTCATCAGAATTTTAGCAGCATTGCCCAGGGATACTGCTTATGAGAAAGCCTAGCATTTTTAATTTTTTTTCCATGTAGGAGCCTGATGTGAGAACCACATTTTATTTCTCAGATCAAAATCAATTAAAACTTTGGAAGCTCTTCCAAGAAAGCCACTCAAAGATTTTACAGTAGTCAGGGAATTCTTGTCATCTAAAAATGCTTTGAATGTTTACAAGATTAAAGATGTTATTTCTTGAAAAATTATACATCTGTTACAGTTTTTCCTGCAGGTAGCATAGTCATTTTTAGAAGATGTATTTGATGCTCAGATATTCATTAGCCTTGCTTACAGTTAATCTTATTTTCCTAGAAATTATATAAGAAGTGCTAAGTTAACATAGTTGTAGTAGCTGTGGCAACTTAGTCTTACACCTGCTTTGATAATTTATTATTTGTGGATATTACGTGCATGATAAAATCCTAGGAATTCTAAAACATTGACTGTTGTGTTATAGATGTCTATCCTTAACAAAAAACTTTTTCTGAAGTTGTCATTAAGTGTTTATTACCTTTCTGTTTGTTTGTTGATTTTTATTTTATTTTTTTTTAATCTTGGTTAAGATATTTAAATTTCAAAACTTAAGAGATTAAATATTCATGCTATCTTTTGGGATGCACAAATGCATTTATTATGCAGATTGCTACAAGATAATTCCACTATAATAAGTAAGATTCCACAGTGTTTGATAGCCATTGCTGACTTGCCATTTTTAATATCAATTGACACCATAGAAAGTCAGACTTTTTCAATATTAATTTTAATATTTTACTAATGTGATGTTTAGGCAGATGGTATTATTTTGTGTGCATAAAAATATCTACTTTTAAGTGCAACACTGTCACTTCAGTGACAGTGAAAACCAATTTAAGCAAATAAATTCCATTGGAGATCGAAAATAATTTTATCACATCATCGTTATTTACCTCACTTAATGTAGATAATGGTACTACTGTTCCAGTAAACAGGATCTTATTTTTTTCAACCATCAATGATACAAAGTACTGCAAAGGTATTTGAATATGATTACTGTAGCCAGAATTAATTAAAAAACTGATTCTAGGTGGTTATAAGCTAATATTGTTGATGAAAAAATCTTTTCAAACTGAGTCTTAGTCATTATTTGTAAACTATACAGTTTTTACTAGTCAGTGTTTTACTGCTAAGTATCTTATTTCAATTCCAAATACTGTTGAGCTACACTGTTGAGTAGTTCTTTACTATTTTAAATTAGGAACCAACTTAGAAAACACTAACAACAAGGTTAGTTTACCATTTTTTATCTGAGCAAGTACTTAATAATATGATTTTGTCATACTAAGAAGCTGTGTCATGCAGGATTTCAAAGAAGCTTATTCAAGCTATTCCAAGATGTTCTTCATTAGGAGAAAATTAATTTGGATCTGAAGCCTGTTATAATAAGACCTCTTGTTTGTTACACCTTCAAGAGCTAAAGCATCACAGTGTCTAATATTTGTTGGTATAAGTTTCTTCCAAGGCATTAGATACTGAAGTACCAGAAAGGAACCTAACTCATAGCAGAAATTTTGAGGAAAAAGCACCAGTGCAACATTCAAACACCATTTCCTTCAGGCTCAGGATCAGTGTATCCCAAAGTGCAGGAAATCTAGTAAGAGAGTTAGGA
>JAOEGS010023535.1:0-17341 GCA_025447755.1 Corythornis vintsioides | reverse complement strand
ACCTAGACCAAGTCACCCAGCAACAGATCCAGGCGGCTCTTAAGTGTCTCCAGAGATGGAGACTCCACAACCTCCCTCGCTGGCTGGAATTGCCTTACTGTGGTGCTCCAAAGAACAATGGCTATTGGAGGCCAAGATGTCAGGCATACAGAAGAGCCTGGGAAGGGTGGGGTGATAACTGAATGGCCTGCTCAGGCTCAGATCTGGTGCAGGTAAACTGTGATCAAATCCTGGTTTGAAGTTCTGTATCCCATTGTTTCAGTTCTCTCATAGGGTAGTTGATGGCATGTGTGGGCGTTCCTATCCTCGATACCAGGAGTATGGCAGTGTGTGGAGCTTGTCGGAGTGGATGGAGCTTTTGGAAGAGATGAGGATGTATTTCAAAACTGCAGTTGGCAAAAACATGTCTGATGAAGAGGTAAGGGCTTCTTACTGACTGGGCTTGACTTTGAGATCACAGTAGAGTGGTTAATCTTGGAGTTTATTTAGGCCCAAAGGGTTTTTATACTACAGCCTTTGAGTAGTAGCTAACTAAGCCTAAATAGGTAGAAGGGGAGCAGTCTTTAGAGATACACTGCAAAGCCTTTTAAAAGAAAAAGTGATATTGACATGTTGTTGGTTGTTCATTTTAAAAATAGCATTGGATAATAGTTGTTAAAATTCTCCTTTAGTCACTTAAATTGCTATCTTACTGATATCACCAAATTAAATATATTTTCCATAAAATACATAACCTGTCATTACCATTCATTAAAAATAAAAAAGATTCACACTCTCATTTGGCTTTCTTTGTTCATTAGTACTGCATTGAAGTGTGTTAAAATATTGACTGCATATAAATGCAAAAACAAACCCAAAACAAACTAGATTGTTAATGGAAGACCATGTGGGTCAGTGATTATAATTCAGGGTATTCCAATATGTATGCACTTTGCAAAAATATCATCCATTATTAGAAGTCTTAATTCTTATATTTTACATGTTACTTGTCCTTTGACTACCTGATAGTAGCTGGATCAAAGAAACATACTTAGTCACAGGAAAGTCTGTAAGTCAGTGTGTCTCTTTCAATTACTGCATTTTGTCTTTGCTCTGATGTTCAGAAACTTTCAGAACTAAACCTGAGTTGCTTGTGTTTTGATTTTTGTTTTGATTTTAGGGTAGCATCCAATAAGGTCTCCATTCTCTGGTGCCTTTAAACAACAAGAAAATTACTTTAATCATATATTGGTGTAGGAGGTACTGATTCTATCAAACACTGAGGGCAGTATAAGAAAGATGAGACTGGAGTCTGGTGTAACAGCTGTATGGTTAGAGCACAACTATGACATGTGAAACTTATTATTTCTCTGGTTCATACTTTAAGCAATCACAATTTCTGTTTTTATCTTTGTAGGCTGCTCAGCAGATCAATGAGTTAGACTCACACTGTCAAGAAGCAATCACAAAATGTCTAAAAGGCAGAAAGGAAGAAATCAGGATTGCACTAGTGGAAAGAGTAAATGCAATCTCCTCTGCCCAGCTGCAGGATTTCGACTGGCAGTTAAAGGTGAAAACACAAAAGTTACACAAAATTAACTATTGATACAGTCCCCTTAGGCCTGCTCATTCTGGAGCATGGTTCAATTTCTATAGGTCTCAGAAAAGCACATTCATGGCAGCATACCAGAGACTGGCCAGAAATTGGCATAAATTGTAAAAAATTTAAAAAAAAATACTTATTTTTATCCCCTCCTTGCTGCAATACCTATCTCTCCCTTCTAAAAGGAGAGTGGGTGTTTTTCAGGAACATCTGAAAGCTTTGTGTGCTGTAATGGTTTTGAAGTCCAACTAGACAGGTTTTTTTACTCAAAATAATTATTCACCTAATTTTTAGCAGTAGTACCCCAATTCAGGATGTGTATACCTGGCTTTTTTTTTTTCAAATTTTTAGGTTCCTGCAATAAACATTTAATGTGTAGTTTGAAATACATTAGTTTGAAAGCAAAAGAAGCCTAAAGATAAACAAAGGCTAATTGTATTGCCTAAAGCTAGATGGTGCTTTGGGGGTTATGAAGACAGCTGCTATAAATGGAGCTATATCAGAAAGTTAACATTATTTATATTGTTTATATTTTCACTTAGTTCATGGGAGCTCTTAAACAGATTTGTAGTATTTTGTTAAATAACTTTTCATTTCAACAAGAGTCTCAAATAAATTGTGGAGTAAACACAATTTGTAATTCAAAGAGCAATGCCTACAATAGACAAGATTTTGGAAGAGCAAATACAGCATCATAATATGCTTCAGATGAACCAGGGATTGATCTCTTTCTCACTGCATTGCTGCTGACAAAAATAGAAACTGATATGAACTCCTGTTTCTTTTTTTTTTTTTTTTTTGTGTGTGTATTTTTCTTTAACTTTTCATTCTGGAGATTTTTTTGAGCTTCTATCTATTTTATGATACAAATTTCTGGTACATATCTGAACTATTGTATTCATTCTGCTTCAAGCCACTTTTTTTTTTTTACTTGAGCTGGTTATGATTTTTTTTTTCACTTACCATAATTAAATCCTACAAAGGACATAGTTTTTAATCTGCTTTACCACATTCTACTCTACATAAGCATATCCTATACTGTATTATCAACTGATCTTTGATGTTAATGTATTTTAAAAGAGCCTTATTTATACTACAGTGAGTATAATAGTAAAAAAAAAAAAGAAAGCACAGTTGTATATATAATTCTCTGTCAGTTTGTCAAATGGGATGTCTGACAAAGTGTTTGATCAGCTGTAGAGTTGAAAACTGCACAGAAATGTCCTTTCTCCCACCTGTCCCCTTCTGTAAGACTCTCCTTACTTGTTAATGACCAGAACTTTGAATACAGTGACCTCAGAATTCACTTCACTTTTAAAGAGCAGTGATCAAATGTATCCTTTCTTTTCATCTAGAATACAAAAATGTACTAGCCCAGTAGTTTTAACAATTTTATTTGCAAATGTATTTTTATGAAGAAGGACGTTAGTATTTCAGGGTATTGTTGGTAGTAACAATAAACAGCAGGAAAGAAAAAAAACAAACCCCAAAACTGCAGAAATGACTTGTGAGAAGTTAGTTTTGTCATGATGTTTGTTCTGGTAGGACACCATTAATATAAAGCACAGATGAAAGTCTATAAACTTCCTGGCTCACCTTACACTTTGTTGTTTCTTCCATCTGTGTAGCTTGCTCTCTCCAGTGACAAGATCTCCATGCTGCAAATGCCACTTCTCAATCTTGATTTGGATGTGAGAGAAAATGGTGAAATTAAACCAGTTTCTATAGAAATGAATAAGGAAGAGTTGCAGAACCTAATAAATGCACTGGAAGCTGCTAATAAGGTAACTTTTACTGATGCCATCCTTTGTCCCTGTCTGAAATTGTTTATTCTGGGCATCTCACTGAAAACCCAGAGCAGAGTTACATAAAGTAGTGCAGACTGTCTTGGATAGACCTCAGCTTTGGGGTTTTTCTTAGCACAGTTTAGGATTTTTTTTTTTAGTGTAATTATAATCCTCATCAGCATAATAGGCTGTGCAGACCACCATTAAAGTCTTATGAGAACAGGAAAAGCAAATGAAATGACAAACTCAGATGAGAGTTGATTTTGCAAGATTGGAGAGAACTCCAGTGTTCACCTGTGTTTGCCTCAAGTGCTTTAACTTCCATGGCTTGGTCAATCAGGAAGAAAGTTACAAAGATTCCAGTACAGTAACCCAAGAAGAAAATGTTGAGTTAGCTGTTATTTGGACTGTCTCAGATTTCTTAATAGAGAAGACTAAGGGAAGTGAGGATTTGAAGAAAAATAGCTGGGGGAAGAACTTCTGAGCAGCATCCTGGTGATAACTGCAAACTCTTCAGTCCCTCATTCCTTTCAGGATTCATTCTGGCTCTATAATAAAGTGATCATTTTCTTGGTTTCTTTGTTTTAAACCTGAAAATGTCTTCAAATAAATACTAAGGCTGTTACCTGGGAGGTGGAGTTCTCTTGACATCTTGCAGGGTGGATGTGAAAGTTTTCTATCAATGTGTTTTAGAAGTTAGTAGCTTCTAGTTGCATTGTGACACTTAACAGGGAGTTTTGTTGGATGTTTTATGTAATGTTATGATGATATAGCTGGAGTCTGTATTTAGAAAAAATAAACAGTATGTAACAACTGAAAAGAAGAGATTTATATCTCAGAGTTAAATGCTCAGTTGTAATAGCACTCAATATTTTGAATTAAAGAAGGTGCTATGATTATGTCAACCAGTTGCATTAATGAAGCTGTTAAGACTTCTGAATATGCAGTTCACAGTGAGAAAACTCTGTTAGTCAAGATACAGGTGGTGCTCTCATGAAATGAGAGCCCTTAACAGCTTTTTTCACCTTGGACTTTTCCCTCCAAAACTAAATACGTATATATATATATAGTAGCTTGTCATTAACACTATACAAGCAAGGATCCTTCTGGGACAGACCCCAGCAGTCTCCACACTCCAGTTGTTCTGCTTGAAGGTTGGTATGGATGCTGTGGGGTGTTGTCATCTCCTTACTTGGTTTTGTGTGAGGACAAGGAGGAATTCACTCTAGAAATGGTCCCTTGGTTCTGCTTTGTGTGGGAGGAGTCTCACTGGACATGGAAATTACCATGCAGTTGCATATTATACTGTAACAGAAAGCAAAAAACCTCTGTTTCATAGACTGCTTAAATCTTGGTCTCCCACAGCTTTTATCTCATTTGTTTTCTGGTATTTTTTTTTTAAGGTTGTCCTGCAACTGAAATGATGGAATTCAGATCCCTGACAGTATCTGCTGGTGATGGCTCCCCAACTGACTTGAACAAAGCAACAAAATAATGGTCACTGCAAAGCCAAAAGCCATTGATGCTAGAAAATGCTGAAGTGAGGAGGCTTTTATGACTTGACCAAATCTTTTCTACAGAAAGGTCATGGGTGATGAACAAACTCTGTAAAAAATTGAGGTGTAGCACTGTGGCTGAAGATGCTTTTTAAGAGTAGGATTTCTTTTTGTTGGTTTTGTGGTTTCTTTTTGTTTTAGAAAGCTTATCTCTAGAAGTATGCAATAGCTGGATATCTTACCTTGAGCATGTAACATTTGCAGTTCTTCAGAGATAACAAAATTGAGACAGAAAAGAAACAAGTGTATGATAAAGTTATTGCATAAATTAGTGGACATAATACATCCAGTAAACCACATTGAAAAGAATAAATGTGATGGGAAAGACCATTCTGGACCACTTGTCTATGGAGTTAACATCAGTCAAATCAGGGATTTTGACTTTGATCTGTGATGCTCTTCTTCGTAAGTGTCCTTTTTTATGTAGCCTGTGCCTGTCCAGGGCACTTCTACTGTGGAGGTCTCTGCTGGAAGTGGCTCTTCTGTACTGCAGGTTGGCACTGTCATAGGTGTACGTGGTGGCTCGGGGGTCATGGAGGCCTGTGAACACGTCTGAGCTGCTGACATCATTTCGTATTTCAAGTGGGCTAAGAAGCATGTTTCCATGGGGGTCAACCTGTGTCAAGGAAGGAATGTGAATTAGACAAGTTCCTCAACCACCCCAAGGTGTTTCCTGGACAGACAAGTACCTTCTGTCTCTACTGCTGAGTCACTCCTGATGCTAGTGACAGTCATGTCTCGTCTATTATTGACAAAAGTGAGGGAATACTGAACACACTTTCCTGCCTAGTGTGAAATTAGCTATTAAGCATCAAAGTATCTTCCATCCTGACCTGGCTTCTTGGTCCAAGACCTTTTAATTCAGTCAGTTATCCACTGTAAATTAAGACTCATAAAATTTTAACCTTAATTTAGCTCACGGTCTTGATGAAATACTGATTTTTAATGTCTGGTGACCTGACACCCAAAGCTTTCATGTACTCAGGGTGAAAATAAATGTTGCTGTCTCTGCCCAATTTATTCAGATTTATGCAGTTTTAATGCTGTAGGTTAGTTTCAAAACCAGTTTTGTAACAATGAGTTCAACATATGAAAATTCTCCATCATCTCTATCAGAGGAGATGGAAATCCCTACTCCCCACAGCATACCATACCATTAACTTGCTCATGTGGAGATAGAATAATTCATTTTACTCAATGAAACTTCACAATGAGTTGCATTTTTATATGTTGGTATCATAATCAGTAGTTTCAAATATGTTTATCACTTACTTTACTTGTGCTGTTAGTTAATCAAGGCACTGTTTTAAGTACCTAAACAAAGAACTGGAAACTAACTGGTAGGTACTTGTCTGGTACAAACAATTATATATGTATATATGTAAAACATGTATGAATGTAATCATGAAGAGCTGCATTAAAACAAAGTGTTTAGCTTTTCACTCATCTTTAGTATTCTACTTGTTTGCAGTAAACCTTTTAGGGCAAGTTTTTTGGTGTCTCTGGAATGACTCCTGACTTGTCCATAAAGACTTCATAGATATTTCAAATTCCCAGATATTTAAACATCCACTGGAGCTCATATGAGGAAAATACACATCAGGACACAGACCTCATAAATGCAACTTCAAAGATTTCACCTTGAGGATTGAGAACTAAAATTATTTTCATAACCTGTAGTGTTGGGCCTAGCCCAAATATGTTAGTCTATACCACAGCTGTCTGGAGATATAGTTATACCAAGGGAAAAAAAAGAAAAGATTTATTGATAATATCTAGTCTTGTGAAGCACCAGTTTTAGGCAGCACCGTGTCCACACTGAGCTTTACATTTTTTTAAGACACAGAGGAACTAGGGAACAGTATAATTATCTACAGCAGGTTTGAAGTGTGTTCAACAAAAAACTCCAAGCAGAGCACACAATGAAGACAAGTCTCTGGGGATTGCTGCAGAAGAAAGCTGGAAGCCAGAGAAAACCTCGATTCCACCTGGCAGCAAGGAAGATGTTCCTTCCCATCACTGGAAGGAGAAAATGTTGTGTAATGACTGTTGGAGTATTTACACTAAGCACTTAATTGAAAACAAAGAAGTGAAGGAGCTGTTTGTACAAAAGCCATCCAGGAGAGATGTGGGGAAAAATGTCTTCTACATTGAGTCACTACAGATAGAAAATGCTCTGGTCAGGCTTAGCAACTGATTCTGTACATGTCTAAATGAGCATTCAGTGGGAACACCCCATTTCTCACAACAGTTGAGAGTTTCTCAGAGTTGTGTCCATGTGAAAAAATATTTTTTTTTAATTCTCAGTGTTAGGTCAACTTTTTTTTTCCCAGCTTTACAGAATAGCTCTCTCAGCTGTCTTTGATTGCATAATGTTTAAACTAATTTACTTCAGTGTTGTAATTGTAGTAGCAGTAGTGCAGTTATTATGGCTTCTCTTATGTGAAGGTAACTCATAACTGCCTACAATCTAAGTGATTGATATAGATGTTTCATAAACTAAAATGCCCTGATAGTTTATTATAAGCCAAGTAGCATATGAATTCCTGATTTAAGTGTTATGAATGAAGCTGTTATATTTTACAATTAGTTTATTTAAATCTTTTCAGGTGGGATGATTTGTGTACATCATGAAGCAGTTGAGTTTGTGAATTGCAGCTTTGAAATTCAGAGCTTTGCTTACACTGATCTTGAATAAATCAGCTCAGAGAAGTATAAAAGCTCTTCTTATTTACCTGGGTAAAATTCTCTGCTTGTGTGACATGAAGCTAGACTAATAATTAATTTCCCACATCATCAGAAACCCTTTCAGAATTTATTGAAGTTCACTCCAAATAAAACTCATACAGCTGAGGTTTTCTTACTGAAGCATAGAAATTCTACAAATTCCCACAGGAATATGAAGACATACAAATTGTTAAGAGATCTCCAAAAGAGATTTGTTATTAGTTTTATTTATGTTAATGTTAGAATTAATTAATAGCAAATACACACATAGCAAAAGCTGTAAATTTTCTGTCTTAATACCCTTTCTCAAGATGAGGTTACCTGGTACTTGCTGTTGGTCATGCTGGAGGAAACTTATGCATCAGAAACAGCCAGCAGTCTTTATCCCATTCCATCCCATGTCTCAGAGATGAGGCTCTTTCCCCACATCAGGTAGGTACTGCAGCTGTACACAGTCTTTGACACATTTGCATCAGATGGCACGACAACAAATGGAGATGGAAGAGATAATTCTACATTTGCTCAGTTTTCTGTCTCACTGTCTGCCTGCTTAGGAGTAGGGTATCTCAGTCCTTTCCTTAGGTAGGCAGGGTGAGCTATATAAAGCTCAGAATATGCTGTGCTTGGATGTAACAAATTTATTTTTTCAAATACCACCTTCTTGTTGTTTAACTGGAGAGCCCTAAATTTTATTACATAAACTGACCATTGCACAGATGAAAACAGGTTTCCTTGCTTAACAGATATTCTGAGCCTAAATGTGTGTTTGCATGAACATATACACTTTACCTTGGTTGTACAATGCATAATTTTTGCCTGAAGTTGTAGAAAGCTGAAGAATTGTTGCCTTTTTTTGTCTTCTGAACATATCATGAAGAATATGTGAGTAGGTTGCCAAAACATCTGAAGCTGACATTGTGTTAGTCATCTGGTATAATTATCCAAGTGTAAATAGTCTTCAGATGCATGTGATGCTTCTTGTAATGGTGTTTGTATCTACATTGAGTGTCTGTCTATATTGTTTATAGATATTTATTTCTTCCTTGGCACTGGAACTATCTAAATAAATTACCACAGGTACAGATATATGAATCTTCATCTGTGATGGAAAAGCCTTGATGTGTGCTCAGCAAGCATCATAAAAAGAAATAATAAACTGGGTTCTGCACTTACTTAGGAAATTAGTCTTCTGATTAGGAGCATTAAATGATACTGAAAGTGTAAAATATTTGAAGTAATTAAAAAAACCCCAAATGAACAGTCCTGTGCTGACCATATAAAAAGTAGTCAGTCAGCTGTAAGGGAAGAGCATGTTGGCATTCCTTGCTCAAAGACTTGGTGCTGTCTGGAGTGGGTTTTTATCTACCTACTCCTTTTTACATTAACAGTTCAGAGATAAAAGCTAAGAACTTTTTTTTTTTTTTCTCAATAGAAAAACATCTTTTCTTTCTCTTAAGATGAAAGATTCAGAGCCATGTTACTCATACAAGCTGTCTTGTTGGAACAAATGCAATGGTGTTATCACCATCTGATCTGCAAAGAAACATGTTATGCTCAGCAGGGATATAGTTCATTCAGGTATAGATTTACTTGAATGTTGAGCTAGTTGTGTGAGTACACTCTCCCTCCTTTTCATCCTTCCAGCAGCTCCTGTACTGGAAAATCATATGTTTTCTTTGGAGCCTGTGGCTGTTCTCAGGCTTTCCATCCCAGGTATTTTGTGTTTCACAGAAGGTTTGAAAGGAAGTTGTGATGCTGTTCAGAATTAAGGTGCAAGAGATAAATTACCACCTGCTTTGTATTGCCATTTATAAACCCCTTCATGGCTCAGCCTCTTTCCCACTCACATTATGATTGCATCCCACCTCTTTCTCATGATTAGGAGACATTTTTAGTAGTTGCATCAGAAGACATCAGAAGTACTAGTATGCATGAACTATCTAATTACTTTCTTGCTGGGTGGTTTGTCCTATTTATCCATAATTATGGTAGTTTCCTCAGTGGCATCTAGCTTTGACAAATGGACAAGGAGATATAAACAGTCTTTATGCTTTATTCAGAGAAAGAAAGCTTGTTTACTACAAATAAAGTTTGTTTTTGGTGCATATTAGAAATTAAAAAGGCATAAATTGTAAAACTGGAGAGGCTTTATTTCCACCTTCTTCAGTCTGTAGAGTAAGGAACAGCCACATAGGAGACTGCAGCATGCTTTCATTTTCCACCTGGTCTTCTTATACCATGTAAATGTTGTGGTCAGTTTGAGGTGTGTTGCTCACATGTCTATTGCTTTTGTTATCTGGTGGATTTGAACTCTTTGAGTTGTGAGACTTGTATATCACATGGAAATGAGCAATATCTTCACCTGGCACAAAGAGAGGAAGCACTGTTACATATTCTATTGGTTATAGGTCCCTGTATGAATAAGTGGTATCAGTCAAGAGTAAAAGAGGAAAAAAATATCCTATAGCTGTTTATACTTACAGCCATGCTTTCTTTGTGCTCCAAAAAAACTTTCCCCTGCTCTGGCACAGACATCATAATATCAGTGAAATATCATGAAGGTAAGGGGCTGGGAGCTGTCTTCATCTGGGATCACATAATCATACTGTGTCCCCCTGCTCCACTTATGTGCATTCTTCCTGCTGAAGACAGAAAACTGACTCTGGGACATCAGCATTTCAATGCTGAGTAAAATGAATGCTCCTAAGGTTCCACATCAATATATCTTCAGGGGGATAACAACATCCATTTATATCCAGTCACGTGTGTGTGTCTATGTGTGTGTTTATATCAATGTATTTAAAATCACTGTACTGTGCAGTTGGAAAGCACTCTGTTCACTTAAAGCATTCTCAGATTCAGAATAGAATTGCAGTCTAAAGTGTGAACATTTACAAGTCCTGGTACAAAGCATGTATGCCTTCTGTGTGCTGTCAGAAAAAATTATAACATATGCATGTGGTGTTCTGAAAAGTACCAAATGTGGCTGGAAATACTTCCCAAATTATTTTGAGTACTGGTCTCAGTGTAACCTTTGACAGCATAACATTTTAGACAAAAGCTTTCAGTAATGATTTAGGGCTTTGTGTTAGTTAAATGAACTCTCCAAATATCTAGGAAAAAGAGCTTACCTGCAGCCTCATCCTTTACACTTTCTCATCCTTTACTCAGTTCAGTGCACTGGGATCCATGTAGCCAAGGATGACCTCTGAAGAAGTGTTACTTCCTCTTCATCATGAACCCTTGCTGTGCTGTTTCTCACCTAGGCTGGATTATTTCAGGAACTGTTGAGGTGGCTGGTCAGAGTTTGTGGGTTTTGTTGTGGATTTTTTCCCTTCCTTATCTTCCACAGAAATAGACTGACAGTGTCTGCACACAATAATCTGAAATGGTATGTCTTAGCTCCTCTGCCCTGTGGAGAGCAACACTTTGTGGGACCTTGGAGACTGCTGCAAGCCTGAACTGGATTTGTGCACCTGCTGTAATAAAGCATCTCCTACACATTGGGACAGGAGGTGAGTGCAGGTAAGGAATTTTAATGGAGTTCACTGAGAATGAGACTGAGGACATGACAACTTTGATAACGATGCTTGTCTGTAGTGGTGCATCTGCTGGGACATGAGACATAAAAATTCAGAACTAATAAAATATCACAGAGCTTCTGAAATGCATTTTTTGACATATATGTAAAATTGCAACTATCCATCACGCTGAAGTCTTACCTGTTAGAGATTTATGGGTAGATCTCATTCTTCAAGCCAAGCAGGGGGCTCAAATGAAGTTTTGTCCAAATGTTATCACTTCAGTCCACAACAGTACAAAAGTTTATAGGACAGCCTTGGTAAAATCTCATTAATACTTGGATGTAATATATTGTAGAAAAAGCAGAGGACAGAATACAATTTTTGGTATTTTGAGTATTTTTCTCTGAATCAGACCGGGATAAATACACCTGAGAGAAGGGTTTATTTCTGAAAAACTGGGAAAAAAATAAATAGGTCTATACAAGTTTGCAAGTGCTCAATGATGTACTGCTAAATGAAACTTCTCCCTGTTGAAAAAAATGTCCATAGTATGAATTCCGAGAGTTTGTCTGTCTTGGCTTTTAAGAAGGGGTAGCTGTGGTCTGCTTGAACTTAGTCTGAGGGGAAAATGTTGATATCTGTGAAAGCTGTTCTAACTGAGCTGCATCTTCATTGCCTTCCTGGAAGCTCAGTGGTGTGGGCTTTGTTCAGGACTCACTGAAACAATGGTGTTTCTCTTCACTCTATTTTGAGCAAAGTTTCTATGTTTATAGAAGAACTATATAAGAAATACTTCTTCTATACCACCTTTTATACCAAAGAACTATACAGCTGAAATGGCAAATATCTTTCTTTAACCCCTTGTATTTCTTCTGTGCTGCAAAGAAATGCTTGTTCTGAGTATTCATTTGTATTTTCTGTAGTTTCTTACTCTGTTTTCAGTTAAAGACAGAACAAACCATATGGTGCTGTTACTGCCTTAAAATGCTGGTCTCTTCTAGACAATCTTAAATACTTTTGTACTTTTGTAGATGTGTTCAAATTGCATTCCCCTCTATCATCATATACATCAACATGATCACAGGAGAAATAACATTGGAAAAATTATCTTGAACCTTTTACCTGGACTCTATTTGTTTCCAGTCTGCTCTTCTCAGCCATAGCATGTCCTGCCCTGCCTGCTGCCCTTTTTTGACGTTGGGGTCCTTTCCCAAAGAATATGTAGTTTACAAAGGCATATTCCAGCAAGGCCAGGAACACAAACACAAAGCATCCCATCAGGTAAATATCTATTGCCTTGACGTAGGGTATCTTTGGCAAGGTCTCCCTGAGGTGAGTGCTGATGGTGGTCATGGTCAGCACAGTTGTGATTCCTGTGAAAGAATAAAAAAAACATTGACTAACAAGACAGGAAAGGAGATCTGAAGGTGAAAAGTGTAAAGGCAGCATTGCCCAGCTACCATGCACTTCTCATGCAGATTTCTCACTTATGTGACCAGCTATTTAACAGCAAAGGGAATGTGTTTTGCAGGACTGGAGAGGAAGACATCCTTTCAGGTCTGCTGATAGCACCTTCTTTGGCTTTCCATGCAATGGAGGGTGGATGAAATAGACTTGAAAAGCTCAGGCTATCTTGGCACACCTTGCCTTAATTTTGACAATAACTCTGGTAGGGAATGTAGTATTAGCTGATCTGGATAGCAAAGAGTTGATCACTGTTCTTTCTATGTGAGGAAATGTTTCTCACTTTATTTACTGCAGTAGTCCTGCTTGACCACATAGGGAGGCTTGCATTGCTCTGGAGAACTAAGTGTCTAGTTTTTGCCTGAAAATAGAGGATTGAAAGGAGAAAGAAAATCTTTATGTTAAAGTAATTGTCTTGGATCAAGAGAAATATATATGCTTCTACCAAAACAGCTTTTCCTGTTAAAGGAGTGCTTGCAAGTAAAACATTTCCATCTCATTGTGTTACCACACACTGCATTATTTATTTTTTTTGTGTGTGCATGTGTGTTTTGTTTTAGCTGGATGAAATTATCTTTAAGTCTGCTTTAATAGCACATCATTAATGCATCTAGATAATAGCTCTAGGCTATACTTTTTGTCATTAATTAGACAAAGGTCTTTGTTCAGACACTGTAGCCTTAAAAATCGATCTGAAAGCTGTTTGCTTTTGTTGGTTTAGATGAAACAGGACTGTCATATTTTTCACAATTACTTCCTCCTTTAGCTGTTTGGTGTGCCAGCTTAGTGGGTCTCCAACCCCAGAGATAGGACAAGAATGTAAACTTCACAAATATTTTAACCTCTCTCTCAAAGCACTCTAAATTAGCCTGCATTCCTGTCTCATGGCAAGCTGGGCTGTTATCCCCTAAGGTAAACCAGGCTTGGCAAGCAGCTTGTCCTGGTTTCACTGGGACAGAATCATAGACCTATAATAGTGTGCAGGCCACCAGCAGTCTGGAGTCAAGAAGGGCAGCTGACCCAATGTGGCTACAGGTGCATCCTGTATCACAAATGCCATGCTCAGTATAAAGGAGGTGAAGAGGAGGGGTTGTTTTTTTTCTCTCCTCATGGGTTCTTCTCCTGAGGACTGCTTCTGTGTTTGTTGGGACCCCTGTACATTTGCTGGGCTGAGTATAACTTTGTTTACTTTATACTGGCATTGTATTAATTTTGCAGTTTCATCAAATCTGTTTTCATTTCCACCCATGAGTCTCCTCTCCTTTTCCTGATCCCCATTCCCGGCTGGGGAGGGGTCACTGGGTGATAAAGCAACTGCTCTAGTTCAGCTCTGGGTTTGGGCTAAATGTAACCCTGGTATTGTCCTAATGTCAGTAGGATCTTGTGTATTCATTCCAGCCACATATCTAGTCTGAGAGGATGCTTTTTTATCATCAGTGGAGTGTTGATGTAGCATGGTGTAGATACCCTTAGCTACCTGAATTAAACCTTTATGCTTTATTTTGGAACAAAGATACTTTTAGCCTGATCTGAAGACCATTAAAGCAACTGGAAGTCAGTCAGGTTCCCAACCTAACTGCAGAGCAAGAACTTCAGATATAGGCAAAGTGACACCTGCCTTCCTGACAATGAAGACCCTACACTTCATGTGTAAGATGACAATTAATGCTGCTGCAATCAGCTGTGTGGGTTAGGTGATACTGTAATCAATGGCAGCAAGTATCTGTGTAATCCAGTAGTTTTGAAAAGAAGTTACCTAGAGCAACTCTGGCTGCAGAGGCATCATAATTGATCCAAAAAGATACCCATGACAGGATTGTGATCAGAGTAGAAGGCATGTAGGTTTGCAAAATGAAGTAGCCAATATTTCTCTTCAGCCGGAAGCTAAGTGATAATCGAGGATATGCTCCTGGAAGAAAGAAGTAATAGAATGACTAACACCTACCAAAAGCTAAGTACTGATATTTCTGGGTTGGGGAAGAGGGAGCACCTGTTTTAGCTACTTAGTGCTTACCTGTTGTAAATTCCACTCTCTTTGATACCATCTTGTAATCAACGATAGAAAACTGTGGGAGCTCAATGTTATTAACTCCTGTTACTGCTGACTCTCCTCCATTCCAGTAAAATTCAATATCATCAGTAGTGTATCCATCTGAAACAGAGGCACGATCTGATTATTGATTTTTCTTTGTGTTTTATTATGTGGCTTAAGTAGCTGTGGTTAAAGTAGAAGGAACTGCTGTTATTTGGGAATTCACTTTTCTGTTGTGCGACATTCCTGTTATGCAAAAGCCATGTGGCCTCCTCAGTATCCAAAGGAAGATTCTAGGTGTGGAAAGGGAGAAAACAGGAAACAAGGACAGAATTTAAGACCAAAGATCAATTTTTAGCTAGCTGTAATAGTGCTTTTTTTGGGTTTTGGTTTTTTGTTTGGTTTTTTTTTTTGCTCGGACTTGAGTTGCTCAGTTTGCTAACAGTCTAATAAAACATCAGCAAAACTTTTAAACTCTCTAGGAGGAGCTCTGACAGCAAAAACAGGTTCAGTTCCCAGCATTGTATCTGATTTCCTATGCAGGCTCTGACAAAATACAGAGTTTGCAGCCAGTGGAGGCAACGATGCTTCTAGAAATAATCAAGTGCCTGTATTATTACCTGACAATGTCTGTCAGAGCTGTTGGTATTCTTTTGATATTCATGCAGCATTTTATATTTTAATTAGACCATGACATCTTTGATCTCCTGTTATCACAGAACTATATCCTATCAACTTCAAAACTAGCACATTTCTTCTTTCCTTTTAACAGTGGCGTTGATTATTTATCATTTAATTAAAAATTAATTTGCCATTCTACCACTGGGAATGTTAACATTATTGTTACTATTTTCAAAAACATTTTGATTAAACTAAAAAATGACTGAGTTTAAAAAAAGACAAACCTCACCATTGATGACACTTTTGAACTACTACTTAATTCCAATTTTTTGAACTAATATTTACTTTCAATTTATTGCATTTTACTACTTTTTCCAGATATCTACCAAAGGAGAGAAAGTCTCATCTATTTTTAGACTTCTTCAGGTGTTAGATTTAATTAGGTTTAAACCATAACACAGATAAAAATATGTGTTTGAACTCAAAGCTTTAAAAAACTTGACAGTAATTTTGCAAGTTTAACTAACTGTAGCATCAGAAACCTTGTAAAGGGTTAATGCTGGACTAGCCACTAGACAGATGGTGACAGATGCTCTCTATTAATCACTCCCCCTTACCCAAGGAGAAGAAAAAGGGAATAAGGGAGAGAAGCTTATAGAGCTTATAGATTGGAAAAAGAAAACGAAAATTGCTTTAATAAAAAGAATAACAATAAAATTAAATATTTACAAAACCAATATTGAGCCCAAGCCCCCTGATAGCAATTATGTCACTGTCACCACTTATGCTGTGGGCAGGTACTGGAGAAGTCCCAGATCGGACTCAATGGCAGATAGGAACTTGCATCTAGGACTGGATTCAGGAACACATGGATTGGGTGATGCTCTGAACAAGATTAAGTGGTCACACATCTTATGTGTGGACTGTTCAGTGCCACAGTTTGATAACTATCTGCACTGCTTCCCAAACCATACTAACCTTTCCAATATGGATCACTGCTGTTCGCTTAAAACTGCTTCTGATTACTTATGCAATTTTTTGGGGAAATGACCCATCCCAGGGCTCTCTGCATGGCTAGTTTTCATTCCCTCCAGGTAGAAGCCAGAAGCTTTTCACAGTAAAATTATGATTTCTAGGACAGTCATTCAGACACTAACAAAGTGTAAACTCTCCTCAGGCAGTCTGTTCCCTGATGTGATATGATTCTTGTTGCATGATGCCCTATGTTAGGTGATTTGCATGTTGTTCTAGGTGTGTGAGAGGCATTGCTTTCATGGCTGACTCAAAAGTGCTGGGATTGGAGGCCCTCATGTTCCACAGGCATTGTTTTTTTGCTTTCCAAACCAGCAAATTCATAAGAACACAGCTGGCTACATTTTAAAGACTTTACAGATCACAGCTCTGAACAGAATTAGCAGAGGCCAGATAGCTGCTGCTTTGTCAAGCACACAGTGCCTTCAAGTGAGGAGCCTTAGTGGTGTAAATTAAGAATTATTCAGTGTTTAGCAGCACTAGCTTCTGGCTAGCAGGCAATGATAAACCCTTATTTCTGGCAGCATACACCTTGAATACTTACAATGGAAGAAAAGCTATTTCAGTGATAGAAAAAGTGGGTCTAGTCCATACAGTGGCCATCTCTAACACACTGGTTTGTTCACTGAACTTATCTGTACTGCCCAGGTATTCCCTTGGCACCTTGTTTTCCATGTGATCTTTTTCCCTCTGTATACATATCCATGTCACTGCTTTAAAGGGACACCTCTGCTTTTTAGACAGAGAGTGCAGTATTTATAACTGGCTGGTGATGTCTGAACACAAATTTTGTTAAATAACCTCAATGGACTGCCCAGGGAGGTTGTGGAGCCTCGGGCCTGGCACCACGGGGGGGCGCCCGCGTTCCACGACGGCCGCTCGGGAGCTCTGCCGGCAGCTTCCCCTTCCCCTTCCCCTTCCCCCTCCCCCCCCCCGCCGCCCCCTCCCCCCCGCCCCTGCCCCCACCCACCTTCCCGTCACCCTCTCAACACCCTACACCCCGCCCACCTCCGCCG